>JBCJKH010043096.1:0-13595 GCA_039877255.1 Loriculus beryllinus
GATCTTGGGCTGCACTGCTGTCCAATCAGATGATATCTATGCAAACACTATGGGGAAGGAAATGCGCTTGGAAAGACCTCTTGCATTATGTACACAAGGGGCTTTCACCAGTGCTCAGCAAGAGCCTAGAGCTGCTTGGTACCACTGAAGTCAGGCTCCATTTTCAGCTTGAAGGGCCACCCAGTTCCCTTCTTAATGTGGAAACGAGATTTGCACAATGCCATCAAATGCATCATCTGAATGAAGGTGAGGAGCCTTCATCACTGACTGCTGCATTGCCCCATATTTCCTCTGCTCAGATAAAGCTTATGCCACCTGCTCGTCTGTTCATGATAATCCTGCTCCACTCCCTTGGCTGTTGCCAGAATAACTCGGAAACAATCCTTTCAAGGGCAATGCCTCATGGGCTTACAGACTTGTTCAACTCTCACCTGTCTGGGCCAAAGTCATCTGAAGGCAGATCAGCCCGGGTCCTTAAACCCTCCTTGAAACTGCAGCAGCTCAGACTGGCTTGTGGAGCCCAGTGTGTTTGCACAGATGTACTAAGCCACAAAGCGCTTAGAATAAACAAGAATAAGGTGTTGGAACAGCCAAATTTGCCAAGGCAATCTAGGCAAGATGCTGAGATGGGAAATACAGGCAGCAGATTTCCACACCAGCCCTTGGAGGGCATCACCCTGTGCAGAAGGGTGCACTGGAGCACTTTTTTTTGCTGGTGAAGGATCCTTTATACCAATGGTGCTAACACTCACCCCTGGGAAAACATATTGCCAAAGAGCAATGAGGCTGCTAACGTGACAGTGGTAGTAAAACCTTGACCCGAACAGAAGCAGGACCAGATCCTCCTGCTCCTGGTGGATGAGAATTTTGACTTAGCAGAGCAATAACTTCTCTAATGAAATCCCCTGTCAGGTGAATCACGGGGAATATTTGGCAGTAGGCGGCATCATAAAGTGGCTATAAATCACAGGAGACAATGTCCTGTAGGAAGAAGGAAGAGCAGGGAATAATGTAGATTAAAATCCTTTAAAAAAATCACAACTAACAAAACCTGTGACTCATGCTGGAAAAATTCCCTATGAGAAACGTTATCTACAAACTGTCTCCTGTTTCCTACGGAAATATCAAAAAAGCTAACTATTTTAAGCCTCAACATATCTTGGAAAATAGGATGGGGGCAGGTTGTGGAAAAATTCATCCATTTTGACCTTCCGCATCACAGAGGGTTGCAAACTCTGGCTCAGGACCTAGGATATAAACCATAATCCTTTCATCCTCTCTACTCCCTGAAAGTCACTTTTAACAAGATGCACATATTTGTGTCCAGAAAGTAGCCCTTTGTCACCACAGGGGCTGATATTTAAAAGTCTAAATCAGCTAAGGTCAAGGATGGATACTTCGGTGCAGAAGTCTCTAATTGCCAATACCCAGATGGCAAGATTTGTCTTTGCTTTGTCTTTTGAAGGCTGGTTCCTCGCCAGAAAGAGACCTTCTGTATATGCACGACGCAGGGTGAGGGGCAGTGTTTTGTTGCTTCAAATCTGTTTTTTTCTAAAGTTCTATGAAAATCTCCCTCTAGTTCATTGGAAGATCACTTGAGATGGAAAGGTCATCTATAATGGCTATAAACGCAGATGCCCAGTACACTTAGTTATTTTGAGTAGCTTTTCCAGACATATACAAGCATTGACCTAATAGCAATCCACATTTTACTCTGTCAAAGCCCATGCCTTTGTTTAGTGGTACAAAGTTCAAACGCTCAGAGGACCAGCAGTCTCTTAACACTCACCCTAATACCCTGTCAGTTTTGTAAAGAGGGTTAGGTTTGAAGGACAAAGAAAGTGAACTGTTTTAGAGCAGTCGGTGTCCTTCCCAAGCTGATGCAAACCTGGCTTCCTACTTCAGTTTGTAGGAAGAAAGGGGCTGATGCCACAATGACAACTGTGGCACCTTATTGTTCCTTGCAAGATGGAGAGCAAAGGTCTTTGTGACTGGCATTGTAATGATTTTAGATTAATATATACTTCAATCAGGAGCAATGATATCAAGCAGCATCTAATTCAAGCACTGTTAGGAAAGCAGAACTTATAGCCTTGCTCTATCTGTAAAATGCATTGCACTTTTGAGAACACATAATCCTAACAAAACAAAGATAATAACAACTTCGTGTTCTTTAATTCAATGCTTGTAGCTGGTTTAATAATAGATTTTCAATCCACTTCTCTTTTTTCGCTGAGACAACTACAATCTGATTTAGTGAATCTTTCTGATTTGTAATCCTGATAGTTATATTATTAATATGCCCTTGATGCAAAGACCAGGATAACTTAAAGAAGTGATCAGCTATTTTTCTTGGCATTTATGACCTTCGTCAGAGGATGCATTATTTACAGGAAGAGTTTTCTGGAACATCTGCAAGTAAATCAGCTCTGAAACACTGCTTAATTGTTTAAGGCAAAGCACACTTAGTTTCACGTTCCCAGGAACCTCCAGCTACAGACACAGTGTGTTTCCACAGATGGACACTGGCATGTGGAAATGCCACTGTGACTGCCGTTCAGCTGACCTTTGGTTTAGGGCCAGCTGCCAAGGGGAAATGCCAAGCTGTTACTTACATTCGTTCAAAAGAAGCAAGAAAACTGTAGAGATACTTGAAAGCAAAAAAAAGGGGAAGAGGTGTAAAAGCTTCTGCCTCTGGGAACCTAGTAGAAAATAAAACCCCTGCAGAGCCCAGCAAACTCTTGAGTCCTACAGCTGGGAAGATATTTTCCAAGATGCCAAGAACTGAAAGACATCCCCTTCTCACTGCAGGACTGGTCTCAAGCCCCTGCTCACTTCAGCCTGACATTGGGAGGATAGGTGCAAAGAGATGCCATACAGAATCCTAGGGAGGAATACCCTAATTCTGAGATGTCCAGGGCCTCCCAAGCATAGAACCAGCAACAAGGAGCCTGTGGGCAGGAGCTGGCCAGGCTATGTCCTCAGTGCTGCAGAGCAAGAGAGTTTTTCTCCTTAGTTTTGCTACTGGACTGTACCTGCTTTCCTATGTTAGCAGGAAAGACAGAGCTTGCGCTTTGCATAGCTTCCTGGTTTTATAAAAGCACGTATAGGAAAAAATAGGAAATGAAATTTAGCTCTCTGGAACCAGGCACTGGAACAACATAACCACTCCAAAGATACAGGGGAGTGTCTTCCAGAAACAGGTTAATAGTTTCAGAAAGGGATTAGCCCATGACTTGGAATGTGTTTATCATCCCTGAAGAGTCACAGCAGGAGAGTGACCATTCCCTCCATGAATTGTCTCAAAATCACATCCAAGGCAAAATGGCATGAGTGACTCGCTTCCAAACAGGAGCAATTTTTTTGTTTTGCTTTGTTTAATTTCAAATTGGCTGTCAGCTTTCTGGCTTCTAGGGTTTATTTTTCTGGTCTCACAAGTCACTCCATGCATTAGACGAGCTTTAAAATTCATGGGGACCAAAGCCAATTCTCTAATGATGGACCAAATCTTGACACTGGAAGCTTCTACACTACCTCCTGCTGAGGGATGAGGTTCTTCTCAGTTTAGGGGAAGGGCTGAAAAGATAAAAATAGATCAAGAGCTCAGCTCCCTCTGTCTGCACCTTCCCATATGTCCAGTGTGGCACCATGGAGAAGCTCCATGGGGTCCATGGAGAGAGGTGTGAATACCAGGTAGGCAGATTAAGGTAGCACCAGAGGCAGTGGTAAAACTCTAGCCAGAGAAGACAAGGGCTTTTATAAGCATGTCAAGAGATAAAGAGCCAAGAGGAAGCACATCCTGGAAAGCCCATCACCGCAAATAACAGAAAGAGATAACTAACATGAGTTGATGACAAATGGCTCAGGCTTTGAAACTGTTCAGACCAGAGAGGGTAGCAAAAAGGAGACCTGCAAGGGCATGTCTTCCCCTTTGGGTCCCAAGCACGTGTCAGTGACTGAGGGAAGAGCAAGAACTGCTAGTTGCCATGCAGTTCCTTATGGTCACAGAGGGATACATGTTCCTCCATCTGCGATTTACGCCCTTGGACTCTCCCTTGCAGAGGTGCCAGATTACATCCGTAGCTTCCCTATGGCCATGCATGCATTCTCCTGTTTGCATTGATACAAGCACACATTGAGGCTGGGGAGTCCAAAGTTCACATCACCCTGCTCTGTTTAAGGAGGGATTTGACTCGAAACATCCAGCATTTAAGGAGAGACTTGAACTCCCTCCTAAGCGTTAAGAGCCCAGACTTTCTTGCTACAGCTTTCCTGTAGCCCCTGGTGTGAATGGTCTATAGTCATTCACGCCCCTCATGCTACTGCATGTTTCTTGTGCAGACAGAAGTATTTACTTTTCCATTTTTAAGCCCAACAAGTCACTCAGAGCAGACAAGAGCTCAAACAGCTGAGCTGGAAGAGACTGTTAGTCTTTGACCTTGAGTGGAGATGAGTCTGACAGCACACTTACCTTTCAAGACAGGAAATAACTCTGTCCTTCCACGAATGCCTTATGCCTGGGGACACTGCTGCTGAGCCTGGCTGGATTTCACTGTGTTGCATTCACAGATTGATACCCTACTTCCTCTGGGAAATAAGACCCTCAGCCAGTATGTTCAGTATCAGTGCAGTTCCTCTGTATCTTGCAACTACTCTTAATACTTAAAACATCCTGTAATTTACAGCCACCATGACAGAACTGAGCTAAAGACCTATCTGTTTCATGAAAGCAACAGTGGGCTGATGGATACCTTAGAAGCATAAATGTTTACTTTGCACTGAAAATAAGCTCAGCCTTCTGAATAGATGCACTTCATATTGTTTTACATTGCACCGGTTTACTACTGCTATTAAAAAAAGTACTAACACACGAGTATGAAAAAAAGTGTCCTGTGTGCTGGCTGCTACACAAATTTAGTGCTACAGTGCAAACTGATCCTGATACAAGCCAGATTTTCCCCAAATACCACTACCGCTTGTTCACCAACAAGTTCATCACATTCCATGAGAGTTATCAAAGATGGTATAGCTCAGACTTTCATTACTTGCCTATGTTTAAGCACATGAGAAATCAACAGGATTGCTTTATGGCTTTAAGCAGTGTCTCCCTCCAAGGATGGGAGCTCTCTGTATAATCTACCAGCATTGGGGAACACATTAGAGTCCTATATATGAAAAAAGAAATGCAGACCTGACCAAAGCTTGGGGCATCTGGCCATTCAGCTGCATTTCTTCTCTTTTTTTCTGCAAGTGTTTTCCTGAAGTCAAGCTTTGTCTGTGAGCTGAGTGTAAACATATGGGCTTCAGGATATTTTACCTATAATAACATGTCCTGCTTTTTTTTAAAGGAATGTGAAAACACTCCAGTGAGAATCAAGTTGAATAATTAGGCCCAGTATATCGAGAGATGAAATATCACTGTGAAGTAAACCACATTTGTGAGCAAGCCTTTGCCATTCCTGCCTTTCCAAACAGATCAATCAGCCCACCCTCGCGTGTGCTACAACGCTACTGCTTGACAGCTTCATGCACACGCTGCTTTCACCTAAAGTGCACTAACTACCTGGTCAGATAAAAGTTATTACGAAAGTTGGAGAAGTATAAATACACAGTTTCTTCTCTTACCTTCCACTGAGAAGAAAACCGATAACAACAGCCAGCAGAATGACTCCCACTGTTACAGACACAACAATTATAGGAATCTGGCTCTGGTCGCTGGATGCAGTTACTGCTGAGATGAGAAACAGAAAATGGAGATTAAGGTTAAAATGGTAGTCGGCACTCACATAAGTCTTTCTAGCGAGGCTGCCAGCAAGGTTTCAAGTCTTTTCAGTTCACTACTTTTATGGTTTGTGTCTTCCTCCTTAACTGGCTGTTTCTAGTTTGGAAAGGAAACGGGTGGAAAGAAACGAAGCATATATACAAAACCAAGCCAAAACCCCAACAAAATTGCATTTCATCATTGAATTCAGAAAAAAAAAGTGTTGCAGAACTCGTCCTTTGAGTTCTCAAACTCAAGTTTGTCTTCCTGGGTTAGCTACATTAGAAATTACAGAGATAAAGGATGAAAATCTAACAGATTCCCTTTTGCAGAGAGAACACTTATGGAATGCTATTGTTAAGAGACATATGCCTTACTCACGCTTCAAGAAGCTATAAACAATTACAACCTCTTTGTGGCATCTATATCACACGATCAGAAGGTGCACTCCGTAATGCAGGAATTTGCTAAGACACGTGTAGAGGTTGATCTTTTTATCAGCTAAGGAAAGCAGAACTCCCCCACCCCTGCCTCATAGAGAGCTCTCATGCCAAAAGGCAGAAGACAAGTCCTGTGATAAAGATACCAGCAGAAAGCTCAGGAAAGCTGTTTAAGACCTGGATTTAGTCACAGATTAAGTAGAAGCAGGTGAGCAAGCTCCTGCAGCCTGTAAAATGGAAATGGTAACATCACTTGTATCTCATTTATCTGCTTTGCACAAGCCACAAAGGGTCCCCACGCAGAAACTGAAGTCACCTCACCCTGCTCTTTCACTGCCAGCTTATTTAGCTGCATGTATTAACCACTCCAGGATACAAATCTGACTTCCTCCCTGTAAAACTAGCTCTGGCATAGGCACTGCTGCTGTACAGGGAAAAAACCTCATTACAGATCTACCCTTGTGCCAACCCTGGACGAAGCTTCATCCACCCCGGGGGAGCAGCAGGTGAGCAGCAGGAATCGATTGCACATTGAAGAAGCCTTTAACTAAATGACTGAAGTAAAAAGGGGTCCTTAGCACAGGATTAACTTTATGGAGGCTATAAAATAACTGAACGTAGTGCCATACTATTTCTTAAGAGAAAGATGAAAAGGCATGACATTAAACGTTGATATGCAATGGGTTTCAAGCAGTTCTTCATACAGGAGCTCTTCAGCACTCAATGATGAGAAGTGTGGACCTGCTATGGCAGTGTAAATGATTTCAGAAGGATTGGCCATGATACATTAAATATTTAATGTTAACTGCTCCAAACTCATGCCATCATCCAGAGATTTTATTAGCCTCACGAATTTATTGAGGCTCCTTAAGATGATGTTTTATTGCTTTCTCGACAAAATAATTAAAAAGAAAAACATTTAAAGGAGAACATTAAACTGTGACTGATGTTTTTTTTGCACAGCTCTAGGTATGGGGAAATGAGATAAATCTTGCTGTGATCTATGGCAGCTAAAAAGCCCGAATTCATAAGCTAAGCTGGGTCCTCGCTGCCTTTTAAGGCTGGAGAGAAGCTGCATTACCCTCCTTGACTTGACGATATGCTCCCACTCTTGCCAAGCAGACCAGCTAGATTAGTTCACCAATCCGGCAAAAAAATCACCTTTTGGCCAGGTTAGTTTTATCAGGGCTAGATGAGTTTGGTGGCATTTGAAAAGGAGGACAGCAGTAAGAGAATACACCTAGCAACAGCTTCCACCCAAATAAAAAGCAAAGATTGAAGCTGGGGCTGCTTTGTGATGCTTTGCAAAATTGCACGTAATGGCAGCAGTATGCAAAAAAAACCCAAAACAGAATCTCGAGAAAGAAAAAAGTCCAAAACAAGGTGGACTTCCCCCCTGACTGCATTTGTCAGGCTGTTGCTTCGTATTTGCTCTTAGTGTATTAAAAATAACTTTGCAGAACCTTGCAAACTGGAAACAAAAGCTGTTGTTTGGTCCAAATGATTTTGGAACCTGTTTTTGAGTCCCACAACAGTCACTGAAAGGTTTTCATTTGTGCTTGAATCAAAATAATTTGCTTTGGCTCTAAAAAGAAGTTCAGATCTGAACTCTGATGTAGCAGTGAGATTTCAGTCTATGCTTGCTTTCTGGCTCCTTGGGATGTGCAGGAAAGCAGTGGGAGTGTGGTCACACACTTCCACCACTGATACTGACTTTAAATTTGGCCTTGGAAAATGAAAAGAATTAAAAAATTGCTTCTTTTAAAAGATTTTACGTGTCAAATGGAGCTGCATCATGCATAATACTGAGGTTTACATTGCATTTTAATTCTACCAAGCATTTAAACATCTGGTTAAGTCCTGCTTCAGCCAGAGCTCAAGTCCAACAGAGGGAGAGTTCCCAGATCCCATGCAGTAGGTATTCCTCTGACTACACTGGCAGCTCCTTAGCATTAGAGAATTACCTACTCCTCTGTCTTTAAAATGCTAAAAAGATGGGGGTGCAGGTGTGACTAAATGACTAAAGGGGGTCTAAGGATACTAACGTGATGTCCTCAAAACATCTTCATTAACACAAATACTTACATGATGGACTTTATGAAAGTGCCGTTATTTTTGGACCAGGATTATAAGTACTGACAGCACTGGATGAAATGTGCATGCATTTAATGTATTATATTAATAGTCTGGAACACTATTACTCAAATGGCTCTATACTAGAATCTTTCCAACTGCTAGCAAAATTCTCCTTGGTACAGTACAGAATAAATTTTGGCATAACATGATTTTATTGCTATTTATAAGGCACAATTAATGGTTAATAAAATAAGAAATACATTAAATGGACCATTATTACTGCATTAATGTTTTCATCGTGATGCAATTTGCACTGTATTAGTTCAATCACTGGCTCCACAGCTACATCTGCACATGTATAATGACTCCTTTAAAATCTATTACAGATTCAAAGGTAGCATGCATTGAAAAACAACTTGGCATCCGTTTCTCAAAGATGATGAATTTTAAATGAACTGGAATAACAGTAATCAAAGTATTGACAAATTTAAATTTCCAAGGAAAACATACAGAAAATAGGCTTTTGCCCACAGGAATGAACAACATATTCCCACTCTTTTCTGAAGGAGAAAGTTATTTTGACACCTCTGCAAAAATTTGGTAAACTGGGACAAAAAGAATTTCCCCACAGCTGTGCCTAAACACAGGAAAAAGAGCAGCTGAGTCTCTGTGTGCCTCAGAATGTGCTCCAGAATCCAGACCTGCATGATCAGATTTATCAAGATTTTTCAGTTAAAATAC
Organism: Loriculus beryllinus; assembly: GCA_039877255.1. NCBI lineage: Eukaryota > Metazoa > Chordata > Aves > Psittaciformes > Psittacidae > Loriculus > Loriculus beryllinus. The sequence goes on from JBCJKH010043096.1 coordinate 9,019, forward strand.
AAGAATTTTCAGTTAAAAAAAAAAAACAAACCCCAAAAATCAAACCCCACAAATTTCTAACAGGCCAATCCAAAGTCCTATGCCTGCAGTGGGTGTTTTTCCTGTTTCTGATCACAAGTCAAATGCCTCGAGACTGTGGCACTGGCAACAAAGAGAAGCCATCTTTCAACTTGACAGAAATTTATCACCAAAGGACACTAATACCGATCCAATTCTTCCCCTTGCAGAAAGACACCATTTCAGGGCTTTTTCTCCAGATGTAGATATTTAAGAGATCTCAGCACACTCCACAGATCTCCATTAAGAGATGTAGAGGAGCAGGTCCCATCCCTCTGTCCCTCATGAGAGGAGGACCTTTGTCCTCTTGCATCAGCTCTCATAAATGCAGAATTTTTCTAGAGCAGAGTGTGCTATGAATTTCTGGAACCTGAATACCTACTGACTTGACCCCCTGCCTCACTATGCAAGTTGAGGAGGCAAGGACAGATATGCCTGTCTAATGCACGGTCATAATGTGCCTGATGTTTCTAAAGTCAAGGGATGAGGCCAGGACACAAAACAGCTCTCTGCAAAGATATTGATCCCCTGACTCATTTCTGGTAGCTGTTCCAGAGACATGGGTTGACAGTAATTAAAAGGACTTACACAGTGGGCTGGTTTCAAACTCAAATCTTCGGCTGAAGCCACCATAGCCAGCAGCTGTCCGGGCTCGGATCTGGAAGATGTACACTGAGCCTGGTTTCAAGCCATCTGCCGTAATTGTTGTCAGTTTGGATTTGATGATGGTGTAACTTGTCTCTTCATCCTTTTCCCAGCCCCACCCAAAAAAACATTAAGTTCAAACACACAAATAGTATCTCTCAGAGAAAATAGACACTTAACAACCCCCACAGCAATGTTACAAACGATGACCAAAATATATATTTTTTGAGAGAATATCTCTTCCTCCCCCCACCCCAGAGGCCCTTTCTGCAGTACAAAATGTGAGATATGACTTTCTCCTTTTTAATCAATGGCTCTAGAAGGAAACAAAGCAGAAGGACTTTCAACACACAAATAACAATATGGGGACCAACCAGCATCTGCAGTAGGAGCAGATTTCTATTTCTTGACATGAACATGGCCCAGGGCAATGGAAAAGTTCATCCTACAAAATCAATCTCAAGGCATGAGGAAGGGGAAAAAAGTCCCATTGCCTTAGAGAGAGATTTTAATTTGTAGCAAAATGACTTCCCAGTAATGTAATTAGACCTAAAAAGAGAACAATGTATTATATACTTTACAAGTTTATGCTGGCATTTCTAGAACCATGAATTAGACCTTGGGAAGGAAATAATAAACCAAAACTCCAGGAAAATATCTAATTTTGCATTGTTCTTCTGAAGCAACAAACTTGAAGAAAAATTGCTGAAATAAATCTTCATTTACATCAGTTCCTAATGCAAAAGTGTTTCAGTTCTCTGATTAAAATTTCACTCAAATGCTTGGTAATTACTTTTAGAGTTATTTACTGTAACACATAATCTAGACAAGAGCTCATAAATTCACGTCTACAAACTTGGAAACTGCTTTCTATTCACAATATCTTCTCAGATCCAAATTATTCTGAGATAAACAGGAGGTCTTAGTAATTCCATACCAAGATTTCCACATAGCTCTGAACTGATTTTATTTTTTACTTTTTAATTTAATGGACAACTTTCCATAGACCATATGCCTGTGTAAGGCCCTGGGAATTTCCAAATGTAGGATTATAGATTGTTTCATTGAAGCCTGTAGCTACAAAAGACTGATTTGCAGAAATGTGTATATGTGTGTGTGTCTATGTATATATATGTCCTTTTTTTTTTTTTCTTGTTAAGGAGTGAGTTCTCTTAAAGGAATGTGATCTGACAAAACCTAATTTTCCAAAACACTTAATATAGATCATTCTAATCCCTCGGAAATGAGTGCCGCAAATTTACCCTTATAAAGGGCTGAAAACCAAGAGGTTATAAAAGACAGTAGCAACAGAAAAAGAAGAATTAAGGATGACATCTCAAATCTAACCCAATGGCTGGTTAAAAAGCAATAAGTGAATATTAGGTCACATCTTTGCTTGTATGTCAGCCCAATTAGGTTTTCAATACACTGTTGGCTTCTGCAAACACTTAAACACTTGAGCACTCCTACAGAAAACATTAAGCTTTGCTATCAGTCTGAGAGAAATAAATCAAGACAGCATAAACTCAAGACTGGCTGTAGCTACCTCCCCGTGAAAGGCTCGCACTTGAAGAACTGTTTACTGAAGATATTTCAGACTAGTTCTGAACCACAAATACATTTTGAACTCTTCTTCCCCCAATTTGTTTGAGAACAAAGTCAAATGACTAAATATATGGATTTTTTTTTTTTTTCCCTTTAATTATTTGGTCATTATCAAGGTTTCTAGTGGCTAATCTTCCCAGGCCACTCCACGGGAAGAATTCAATACACCACAACAGTTGTTCATACAAGTTATTAAAAGACTCAGCAACAGATTATTTCCAGCAATAGCATATCCTGATTCTTGCTTTGTGCTTCAGTCTTTTTGAAAACCTCAGCCCTATTCAAGCCACTCACACATTTTGTGCACTTGCCCAAGATCCCTCAGCTTCAAAAATAATGTTGATTTTATCCTGATGCAGAAGACTTCTGAAATTCTTTCCCTGCTTAAGCAGGTCCCTCCCATGCTCACAGCAAGGACAGAGGAGTAAGGACCCAGTCCTTGTCCATGTTAAGTGGTTTCACCTGGATCACAGACAAAACTAAGGGAAGATCTTCCTTAAAATAGAAATTCAACCATTCCCTTCCATCCCCAAGTGAATTGTGACTCAATTTAATTATTTTCCTCTTGTTTTCAAGTACAAGGTCTGGCTGTTCCAAAATTAAAAAGAACACCTTACAATCCCACCTAAGGCAAGATACTGCTATTCAGTCAATTCTTGCAAACCTGATTTTTGGAAAGCGAACATTTCAAAGATGCAATGTTCCACCACTCAAAAGATGCTACTTAGAAAAAGTGCATTTGTTACTGTTTGCATTTAAACTGCATTAATTTTGCAGGAAGGGAGCAAGTCACAATTTGAACTGACAACTAGGAGAGGCACATTTTGTAGGAAGAGAGAGTATTTCCCATTAGACCAAAAACAAGATCTGGAAAGCCAGGGGAAGCTTTTAAGCCAGGATACCTTTCTCCACATCAGAGCAGTAACAATCTCTCCACAAGACCTCTTTATTCTTACACTCTGTGTGTAAAATGAAGTGAGAAATTGAAATAGTAAAGGCAAGGATTGCCTGATGATTCTGGGAGGAGATAAGATGCTCAATTCCCAACCTCTCCTATTTTTAACAGATGACCAAGCTCTATCTTAATGTGATAAGGCTGGTGAGGAATCTGACATGCAGATTTAATGTATTTGATCAACAGAAGTGACACACTAATGGAAAACAACACACTCATTTCAAGTCTTCCTAATCATTTACTGCAAAATCAATCTAACATTGATTTATGCATAAAATTGCTCCATTCCCTTCCATGACTCAAATAATTATCATTAAAATAAGAAGACAGTAAAGAGAAGGTACTTGGGATGCTCAGCAATCAGTCCATCACACCTTTTCAAAATATTTGATTTCGTATTCCAGGATGATGCCGTTGGGTCGATCTGGCTCCTGCCAGGAAAGGGAGATGCTATTTTTAGTTATCTTCCCTTTTTTCACACTACTGACTGGAGAAGGTGCTGCAAAACATTAGAAAAACAGAACAGACAACATACATGGTTAGTAAGATGGTCTGCCCCTGCTGAAGTCAAACTTGTCAGTGCATCCTCAAATGCAAGGCAATCCTTAGCTACTGCAGATCAGCAGGGTTTGTTTTCACCTTGGCAGCATTTACCCATGTCTAACAACTGGACTTCCACAGATTTTCAGCAGCTGAGGATCTGACCAGCATTCACCCACCCAACGAAAGTAATATCAACTACCATCAGCAGCTTACATATCAACATTGTCTTCTCAAGCATTTTCAAACACATCAACCCCACACCTTGTCTTTTCAAATGTGGCAGGGGGCAACATTATCAGAATTGTGTTGATTATACATTGCTTTCTTCCACCTGCTTTGAAAGTATGTATTTTTCAGAAGACCTTAGATTAAATGGGCTCTCAACTATTCCTTTTTTTTGGCTTGTACAGTAGTAGAAGCCTAGGCATCTTTCAGACCCCTCCTTCTAGATGGAAGAAACAGGGTAGAAAGGCCATTACAACTTTTATAATTAAATTGCTCTCAGTAAATATTGCTGGGGTATTATAGCTCACATAGTGATGCTAATTCCTTGCAAATGCTAACTGTAAAGATTTTAATGGCAATCATGGTCTGGAATTTCGCAGCATGCTTGGGGAAGCAGCAGCATGAAAGACATACCAGCTCTGCTAATTATTTTACGACTCAGCCCTGAAAGGTTATCTGCCCTTTGCAGCACACATGTGCATCAGACACAGGCTTGATCCTTTGTTTTCAGTCCACTATCTTCAGGGACTTTTCAAGTTGTGATCAT
>JBCJKH010043099.1:2954-13417 GCA_039877255.1 Loriculus beryllinus
AGGAAGACTGAAGTGCACAAACACTATGGCTCTCAAAAATATGCTTCCATTTACATTTGATGAATATCCCATTTGTTATTTTTCTTATCACATTTGCTCTTTTTCTCCTGACGTATCAAATTCTTTACTGTGCCTCAGTGCTTTGGATCACAATACCTTTTAGCATTAAAAATAAAGGTGTTCACAGATGGCTTTTCTTTTGTGCCTTTCTCTGAATTCTGTTCTCTTCCTTCATCCCCCTTCTTAATTTTCCCACAAACCAAATCCTACCTTGCCTCATTTGTTTCAAACACTGCCTGCAGAAATATGTTTTACACGGAAGGTGAGCAGAAGCCAAGTATAAGTATCTTCCCCCTTTACACAAACAATGACATAAAGGCAAAACTCATGTGTTTTGTAGTGCCTATACATCTCACATAGCTCAAGCTGTGGTAAGACGGAGTTCTCCATACCCTTGTGCTTACACAACTGTTTGAATGACACAAAACTTAGTAATATTTCAGCACTGCAGATGACTGGTGACTGAGGCTTGTTTTAGTTTCTTTGTCTTAACCACTGTCGCACAAACTCATCCTGGCCCTCACGATCATGACACTGAGTTCTGATTCTATGACACTATTCCTCTTGGACTGTTTTGTCTGGTTTCCTGAACACCAATGCTCCTCCACGCAGAGGTCCTTACCCCTCCCTGAGACTGGCGGAAAGAGCTTGCTCGGTGGCTCTGGTGGCTGCCCCAGAGGCCTCTGAAGCTGACAGGTCACCAGTGATCCATCACATCTCCATGCTGCCCAGTATCCATGCACCACACTGTCTGAGGAGCCCAAAAGTACTACAGAGTATAGTACATACAAAGGTATGGTGTGGGAGTTTCCTACATTAAGGTCTTACCTAATGGAGTCTGGGGTAGACTCCTAAGTCTACTCTTCTTTCACAATTCCTCTGCATCAGCTAACAGCATATACATATCTTATTGTGTAACAAACAGGTCATTGATTAGAGTCCTTCTTTTGAGTCCAACTCCACTCGCAGAAGTCCAGTTAAGAGTACAGGTATTTTACTTAAACAAAAGAAAGAGAAAGACAATTCACTTCTTTCTTCTTTTTCATTTGCTTTGAATTGTCATTACTATTTGTATCATGCATATTTTTGCCTCCTCTCACCACTTCTTCCTAGTAGTTTGCAACTCTCATGAAGTGTAGAGGCTTAGTACCAGCACTCTCCAAAATGTTAATGTGAGCTAAATTGACTCATGCTGCTGTGGTTATACATTTGAATCATAAATTACAAGTAAGTCTTTCTTGTAAATATACTTGTATTTCCTGCTTTCAGTCTTGGCTGCCACCCAGAAAAACAGAGGTATATGAGAAAATGAAAAAATGACATGTTTAGGGAAGAGGAAGAATTATTTTTCTGCATCTTAAAAAAAAAAATAATGAAAAAATGCATCTCTAGTCTCACATTTTTCATTCTTTTCAAACTGTTACAGAGTTCTTTAATGGCAGCTAGCTTGTTTTTCTCTCAGGACATGCCACTGAACGGGAGTAATGAGATTTAGAGCACCATGGTACTTAAAAGCCACAGTCCTGAAGCAGTACAGTTTGTGCTAGGTGATGTAAAAACACTTTCAACACACTTTGTCCCAGCAAGATTGTGAGGCAGATTCTCCTGGAAATTATGTTCAGGCACATGGAGAATAAAGAGGTCATTGGTAACACCTAAGTGGCTTCACTAATGGCAAATCATTCCTAACAAATTTGATGGCCTTCTGCAACAGGGCTGTGGTATTGGTGGATAAGGGAAGAGCAACTGACATCATCTACCTGGACTTGCACAAAGCATTTCACACTGTCCTGCACAACATTCTTGTCTCTAAACTGGATGGATGGACCACTCAGTGGATAAGGAATTGGCTGGACGGTTGCACTCAAAGGAGGAGTTGTAGTCAATGGCTCAATGTACAGATGGAGAACAGTGATGGGTGGCATTCCTCAGGGGTCCCCAGGGGTTGGTATTGAGACCAGCACTGTTCAGCATCTTTGTTGGTGACATGTCCAGTGGGATACAGCAATTTTGCCAATGACACTAAGCTGTATGGTGCATTCAACACACCGGAGGGAAAGGATTGCCATCCAGAGGCACCTTGACAGGCTTGAGGAGTAGACCCATCTAAACTTCATGAAGTTCAACAAGGCCAAGTGCAAGGTTCCACATCTGGGTCAAAGCAATTTCAAGCACAAACACAGGCTGGGCAGAGATTGGGTTGAGAGCAGCCCTGAGAAGGAGGACTTGAGGTGTTGGTTGACAAGAAGCTAAAAGAGTTGGTAATGCATGCTTGCATTACCATACCCTGGGGCACATCAGAATGAGCATTCTTTCCTTCTTGACACTTTCCATACTTTTGTGTACTGTCTACATCACTTTCACCTTCTTTTGTGGCTGGACAAACCTATAAATAACTTCTGTTTGCAAGCTCTGAGTCTAAAAATAGAGTGGTAAAAGCCTAAACAATTCGCTTTTATAACTAATTGTTTATCAAAGTTGAGATGAACACACATGTAGATGCTTAAACTTTGATGGGTGACAATTCCTGCCAGTGCTTTACAAAGAATTCTACCTCTTTCCACTATTATATAGAGAAAACTGATAGGTTCTCAGTCTTCACCATGCATTTCACCACATATACCTGTACAAGTGAGACACCTACATTAGATAAGAAACTTACTTTTATCAGGTATCTTTGCAATGTGATGAAATAGATTTCAAGTTTTACACATTGTTTTCCATTAAGTCCTGCTAATTGCATTCCTTTACCATCACTTATTATTATCCATAGAATCATAGAATAGTTAGGGTTGGAAAGGACCTTAAGATCATCTGGTACAACCCCCCCATGCACCCCCTCACCATGAGCAGGGACACCTCACACTAAACCATGTCACCCAAGGCTCTGTCTAAGCTGGCCTTGAACACTGCCAGGGATGGAGCACCAGTTCTGCCAAAGACCAGTGACTTCTCTCTCATTGCCAATCAATACCAGCACATTTTACTGATTTCTGAAGGATTCTTGAAGTTCCTCAGTATTGCAAGATTTGCAAATAAGTGAAACAAATTCAGTCTCCTCACTCTGACTCCTTTGGCAGTAAAGGGTTCCTGTCCTGCCAATTTCAGTAAAATCTTTAACTTCCATTGTTTATGTTTATGGTCCTCCCTATCTGCTGGCTCAGTAGAAGGTATTTCCTTAATACTTTATCATAGGAATGCATCATCCTGCTTTTCTTCAGGAGCAGATAAAAAAATATTTGTTGAGCACTTCCTTTTCTTGTTGTCCTTATTACCCTTATTTAGTGTCAAACTGATACCGTTGCTGAACTATTATTCATTCCTGACACATTTAAGAAATTCTTTTCTGAGTTTCCCTGATTGTTTGACAGCTTTTTCAATGATATTTATTTACATTTATTAATAAAACAGCTCAAACATCTTTTCTTAATCTGTCTAAAAACGAGAATATTTTGAGCCATTGGAGCTAAATATCTTTTTGCATGGCACAGAAATGGTAATGTAGGGAACCCCTGGTAAATACAGATGCAACAGCTGAAAAATAGTCAAAACATAGAAGAGACAAAGAGACCTACCTTGTAACTCAGGTACTCTGCAATTTTCTGTAGTGCCTCAGTTGGTCAGGGTTCCTGTTATTCTTTTGATATAAAACCTTGTGGCTAGGGTTGTCTCTCTGGATTTATAGCGCATACATATTTGTCACATAGCTACAGTTGAACTTCAATTGCAACCATAAAATATGAGTAACACAAAAATATAGGAGTCTTACTGTTGAGCCTCCCTTAGTTTCCTCTTACTGCTTTACAGCATCTCTTTCTTGTACACCTGTACATTACAAACCTGTTATTCTTTGACTTCTTGACATTTTTTGCCTTTTTCTTTTTTTTTACTTTTGGCCATGGGTGCAACAAAACAGAACACTGGTTTCTATTCAGAATATTGAACCAGAAGTTTGCAAAGCTCTGCTTGCTTACTTTTTTAAAAACAGGTTTTGCTGTTATAACAAGCTGCTGTAACGCTGAGAAACAGTCAGTCAGCAGTTGGCATTTCAGTTTTTCCTTTCAGTTTATCACAGCTGATCATATGATAATCAAACCCATTTGTTATGAACAGATTTGATGCCTGCAGAGACCAACAAATCCAGACCCCATGATGAAGTCCTGAAACCCAAATGGAAGGATATAACATATGGAAGCCAGGTTTTGGTGAACCATATTAGCTCTGCCTACTCCATCCAGATGTGTGCAGGGACCCAGATATGTCAGACTCTTCCATACCTCAGAGAATCACATTGTCAAAACAGAAAAATCAAAAACTACAAGAAACGCTAGGCCCATATGCCTGCAACCTTTGCACAGCCAGATAATGCCAAGAATGCACAGACGTGCAGCCCACTTTCTAATTCAAATACAAAGGAGTATGCCATCCATTTTACTCTGTAGGGCTACATGAGAATCTGACTTGCATATTCCAATGACAAATAAAATGTACAAGTATTTTTATAGGACTAATTTATCAACAACTTCTAATCCTCACCCGCAGAGTTACTTGTCCTTCTAGCACTCTTTCTCCTGTATAAAAATCTTTTCTTCTTTTTTTTTTTTTTTGAAACTTGCATATTCAGGGAAACTAAGTGACAGCAAGGAATACAGGGTAGCTGCATTACAGAAGAGAATTAGGATGCTTTTCATAGTACTATTTAAAAAAAAAAAAAAAAGAAAAGCTCAATTCTTTTCTAACCAGCATGGATTTATTAAGTTTAAAATATACTAAGAATAATACAACCTTCTGATGCTGATGTGAGCCTCTGTGGGGAAGTAGTCTTCACTTAGACTCCTGCGTTTCACCCATCATGCTTACATTGAAACTCAGGCAACCTGGAGCTGAAGATGAAAGGTTTGTTTATTAACCTGCAATGGAGTGATAGGAGTAGACAAGAGGGTGGTTAGGCAGGATTGGATGGAGATTTGTCAAAAAAGAGAAACTAAAAATGTTGCTGCCCACTATGATCTTAAACCCAAAACTAAACAAAAAATATTGGGTTTGGTAGTAATCACATGGAAATGCTCTCGGGGGTTGGAACTAGATGGTCTCAAGATCCTTTCCAACCCTAACTATTATATGATGTAGGTGCATCTTACTTCTGTTAATTCCAGGAAGACCTCATTGCAACCCCTATATAAAGTGGTCTTATAAAAAAGATGGAGAGAGTCTTTTTACAGGGCCTGTAGTGTTAAGACAAGGGAAAATGGTTTTAAACTGAAAGAACGTAGATGTAGTTTGGATATAATTTCTTTTATGATAAAGGTGGTGAGACACTGGGCATCTTGGCCAGAGAAACTGTAGATGCCCCATCACTGGAAATATTCAAGATCAGACTGGACAGGGCTTTGAGCAAGCCCATTAGTGAAAGATGTTGCTTTCCACAGTGGGGTTAGACTAGGTTATCTTTAAAGGTCTCTTCCAAACCAAGCTATTCTACGATTTTATAATTTGATGTCTGGTCCAAATGATAACAAACTTCTGGTAGACCTATTGGTAATGGTAGGTTTATCAGCTTGACCTGTGTTGCCCACCTGTATGTCTCAGACCTTCCAGTAGCCAACTGAGCAGTTACAGAATTTGTAGTTCAGATTGCCTATTTGCCCTCAATTAGCTGTTTTATATATATGTCTAATGACAGAGTCTTGAGTGATATGATTTCATAACATTTTCCATTCAGTGGATGAATCAGCAGTATAAATGGGGCAATATTTTCTTCTCAGCATTTATGGCACAGTTTTAAGCCCCGTTTACTGGGAATCATCCAAACCTTGCACAAAAGATAGAGTCACTCATCTTATGAGCATTGTTATGGGCATGCCTACACCATACAATGAACGGTGGTGTTCAGACTCCTGGAGACTGCTGCCTGGGCCAGCTTTTGAACCAGAAGCTGTGTTGCCACATCAGCAGGGTGCTGCAACTGAACTAATTACCTTTGTTGGAGCCAAAACTAACTCGTATGGGTGCAGTATTGTATCAATACTTTTTTTTTACTTTTGATACCTGCATGGCTATCCACAGCATGGCTATTTAGCAAACACTTGGCTAGCTGGAACAGCTTTGCACCATACTCTGTTGTGGTCTAAATATGCTCAATGATACTCATCATCACAACACTAAATAAGATATGCACAGGCAAAGGGGCAAAGCACTTTCAAGCCTGCATCTTGCCACTTCACCATTCTTTTTACCTAATTATTAGAAGCAATAGCTATTTCTTTACAGTTGCTCCTTTCCACAAATGAACCTTAAAGCACTTCTTTGTTTAAAAAAAAAAATAAACAAACAACTAATTTAGAAAGTCTAGCCTAAGTCATTCTGCAGACTAAAGAGTAACTTAAGATCATCTTCAGAAATGCTAAAGCAAATTTTTAAGACATGGCACTTTCACAAAAACAAATCTTTTCCTTTTACTTCCTTATTGTAAGTAAGATTAAGTTTGCTTTCAAAAATGTTAGTGATATCATTTCCTTTCTGAGAGAAGTTGAGGTTCTGAGGACTGTGGTGATTGGTGCTTTTATTATCACTGCTCTATAAGAAAACCGTATGGGCAGAGACAGGAAGCACTAGAAAGAATGCCTGTACTTCAGATTTTAGTATTTATATGGCAGATATAGTGTGAATAATAAACTGTGCCTATTCCATATACTAGCAAAACATGTTGGAGCTTTTCTATTGCAGACACAAATTAGTCATGAGTCAGAAGGTTTGAGAAACATAAAGAGGTAAATTACAAAGCAATGTGCAGGGATTTAGCTGCATGGCTCCCATTAACATCAATAGGATTTAACTGTGTGACTCCCTGTGCAACACTTTACAAATTTACCCTAAATTGACTAGCGTGGTAATTCCTGGACAGCATGCAGTAGGGAAGCGACTGCTTCTGTAAACACAAGGGACTGTTGATTCTCAAATGCCTTCATGCTGCACTCAACAAACATTCAAACAAACATTTTATTCCCTACATCACAGAAGGACAGAAAATAAAGACACAAGCTCAGAACTCTTACTCCACAGGGAACTCCAGTTCCAGAAATGCCTTTTAGGAAGAACAAAACCCTATTAATGATCCCTGGTACTGTCAGATTCTTGACATGCTGAGCCTAAAAAAATCTGATCTACTGGTACCACATAGGAACTGAGCAGCAGATAAGAGTAATTCCATAGTTCCTGTACAAAAATGTGCTGAGAAATGCAAAAAAAAATTTGATTCCAGTATTCTCTTTGATATTGCTCCTCCTGAAAAACCTATTTTTTATTTGATCACATGAATTTTATTTTTTTTTTTTGTTTTCTGCTAAAAAAGGTTTCTTCTTTTGCTTCCTTTTGCTCTCATAAAACTTTTCTCGCTCTTTCATTAGTAGCTATCTAAAGGCTTCATTATTAGGTAGCTAAAGCTACATATTATTGTCTTTGCATAGTAGCTTGAACAGATATATTCCTGTCTGAATAAAAGAGTACAGATCTCATTTACATTGTGTATTTCCCAAATCAAAGCACGAAAGTTAAATAAATACAAGCAACACGGTACGTGGGACAGCACAATATTAGCATGCGGGTGCTGCTCATTCAGCAGTTGAAGGGGATAAAGGCAGTCAATGGAAAATTCTGGAAAAATGTTAGAATTCATGTTAGAAACAAAAATTATGTCCTCCTTACTGAGCAGTTAATTTCAGATTTTCAGAGCTGTTTTTAGCTTTCTGTTCTATAAAAGCAAAACCATATCTCTCCTTGTCTTTTCCTTCACCTCCAGTAACAGCACAGATAAAAGCAGTCACATAGCTGTTTCACTCCTCTGGCTTTATGTTTTCCAAGTGTTCAACAGTAGCTGGATTTTTCAGGTTTGGCTGTTGGAGAAGCACAAGAATCTTAAAGCATGTGAAAGACCTGTTGCCATGGTGGATCTGATCAGACATTTATATGCCTGTAATGTCACAGTAGTATATGTATATCCATCTGTATAAAACCAAAGTTCAAATTAAGATTGTGGCTTTGCATATATGAGCTGGAAGTGACCATAGCAGCAATTCAGTTCAGTATGAGTCATGAAAAATAGTTTGCCAAGATAGTCCCTGGTCCAAAATTCCCCTGTAGAAGAATGTAGTAGTTGGAAGTCAAAGCCTGAGCTAGTATAAATTTGCATAGATTCACTAATGCTTGTTGTCCTTCAAATCTTCCCATGAGCCCTGCATTTGACTCATAGTCCATGTCAAATCATTGTGCAAAATCCACCCAAATATCATTGTCAACCTGACCATAACAACTTTCTATTCCAAAACAGCCTTCTAGAAAAATCTTGGTTCCAACTAACTATAGCACAAAAGGCTTTTAAAAGCTTTCACTTCAAAAAAGAGTGAACTTGAAGACTGAGGGGTCAAGCAGACAGAATTAACTCAAATGGCATGAAAATGCTTTTTTTTTTTCTCTGAAATTATGGTAAAAGAACTAGATTTTGTTTCATTATTTGAAACTTATTTTAAGACTTGTGAAATTATATTTTCAAACACATGCAACTTTATTTCCATATGTACTCTTTAATTCATTGTTAATTCATTCCATATGTACTCTTTAATTCATTGTTAGGCAGTACCCAGGCACTTCAAACAAAAAATCTACTTTCTGTGAGGAAATCTGGATCTCCATTTTCTGTCTCCAGTATCTCTGTCTTCGCTGTGATACAGAGGGAATATGAAGGAAAAACGTCTGAGTGAGGTGGATATTTATCATTTTCATGTGTATCTCTGGCCATTTCACAGTACATATCACAGCTTTTCAGTCAGCCTAACCTGCTTCTGCTTTAAACTCATTCTTCTTGTCACAAGACAAACCAGTGATTAAGAATTAAGAGCAGAAAAGGAAAAAAAAAAAGATAAAACACATTGAATATGAAGAAGAAAACAATTGCTGCATAGTTTGTGATATGCAAATATTCTTTGAAGGAAGAAGGAAGGATCATCATAAATTGATGACACCTCCCCATCTTTTAGCATGCAACTTGTCTGATTCATATCAAGGACTAATGTTTTACACAAAGTGAACCACATGTGCTCTTCTGCTCTAAGTGTAAATGTTGTTGCTGCCAATGACACTGCTCTTCAATAGGTAATCTGAGAAAAGTCAATTTGGAGATAGTACTGGTTTTGGAGAGGCAGTACTGTAAATAACCAAACAAGAATGAATCCAATATTTCACATTATTTATTTTAAGACAGCAGTTTCAATTTCATTACTTCCCAAATGCAGAATTTTTAAAGTCAAAATTTCCCAAAGAAAGCTTCAGAGAGGGCTTTTTTAATTTTTTTGTTTCTTTCTTTCAGTAGATTCTTTTTCAGCTACTTATGCAACATAAACCACTGCCATAATTCTCATTTTATATAGTGCCTTGCTGAACACTTGTGAACTGTGTTTGGTACTTTCCAATACCCTTGGTATGGACCAGCAGATGCGTATGAGAACTTTCTGGTAAGTTATCAGTATGTTGCTGTTTATGTTATACCAGTTTCCAAGAATCCCATTAAGAATCTGGCTCATCTCTTGGATGCAACATTAAGACAGGTGTAACAAAACATACAGCTGTAAAAAGCAACAGACATTCAGACACACACAGACTACATCTAAGCATGCATCATTACTAGCCTGTTGCACATTTCACACTTTACAATCCAGCCCAATAACTTGTTTCAACAGGAAGCCCCAATTTTCTCTTACAAGAGATTTTATAGTCCTTCAATATTCTCAGAGTTAGAATATGGAGTTCAGGTCCACTGGAATGAATGAAGAAAAGCTGGTAAAGAACAGTCTTATATGGCATCCACTTCCTTCCATATCCTTCATTCAGTCCTTCTTGGAGCCTGGGGAAAGATCAGCAGGTATCTATTTCCACCCTGTATTATCTAAGGATTCTTATTTCATCTTCTCATTTAAGGAGTAAGTAGTACTTCTGTATCACTTAACTCCTCTATTAGCACTGAATCTCCTGAGCCCCTTTAAAGTGGATTCTCAGATTAAAATCAGCTGTCCTCACAGTCTCTTAATTCAAAATGCACTGAAAAGCACTGAGAAGGAACAGTATGTTGGATAATTATCCCAATAGCACACTGAAAGGATACTTGCATCCCTTTCATGTCTGTATCATTTTGAAGGGGTAGCAGTTCAAGACTGCTCACTGTGATTCAGATACTAAAAGCAAACCTATCCCAGATTTCCTGGTTTGGTTTTGTTTTGGGCTTGTTTTGTTTTGTTTTGTTTTTTTCCAAAAATACTGACAGTGTATTTTTATTAGTATAGCATCACTGAGAAAAATATATAGAAATAAAAACAGCTCAGCCATCAAAGTACTACTCCTGTTGAAAGAATACT
>JBCJKH010043100.1:0-11229 GCA_039877255.1 Loriculus beryllinus
GCACAGGGTGCCCAGAGAAGCTGTGGCTGCCCCATCCCTGGCAGTGTTCAAGGCCAGGTTGGATGAAGCCTTGGGTGTCACGGTTTAGTGTGAGGTGTCCCTGCTTATGGCAGAGGGGTTGGAACTAGATGATCTTAAGGTCCTTTCCAATTCTGACTATTCTATGATTCTATGATTCTATGATATCAGCATTCTCCACAGTGGTATTTTTATGACCGATGTGTATACTGAGTCTGTCTTACTGCTAATACTATAAATTCAAGTGCTACTTCCAGCTCTGAGCAAAAGCAAGCTATGGTAAATTAAATAGCATACAGGTAGCTAGATTGCCGTGAAATGTCCTTGAATACCTGTATAAAGCTATCTTTCTGAGAAGCACTATAGTGAAAGCATCACTGGGACATTAACTCTTAATCATCAGTAACCACAGAGGTGAGAAGAGTTTGGATTTTTTATAATGCAGAATTCAAACAGAATCTCACAAGGTTTACTGTCTGTTGGTCCTGTTATTCTTGCAGATATTAACTATGTCTTATAATATTGACCAAATGAGTATAAGAACTCTGAATGTTTTAAACTACTTCTGGTTTAGTTTACTGACTGAGCTAAAGGCTGAATTACTTAGCTGAAAATTGTTTAGATGGGCTTCTTGATTCTCTAGTTTCATTGCCATTCTTTAAAATGAAGTATCTCTCTGTTTGGAGTCATTACTTTAGCTCCACTTCTGGGATAGAACAGAAAAAAATGCTGACAACCAAAGTCCCTGTCTTGGAAGTTGAAACGCCACCAAATTTGCCTGTATAATAATAGTCAGGCTAATTTAAAGGCATATTAAATGACACAGAATAGAGGCTGAATATTTAGCAAAACCTATTACAATGGAACTATTTTTAATCCAGGATCCATATATGTCATACTGCCAGGGAATGACAGCGCGAGCTTAAGGAATGATTTCCAGGACATGTAGTGACCTGTAGCAATGAATAGTCACAGTATCAATGCTTTATTTTTTACTGTGCTTTTTAACTGTGACATTGTTATAACTTAAGGAGAAAAGCCAAACAAAGGGAAAGCTTTCTAATAAGAATATGTCTTTGATTACAGATTGGGTGGAACTGTGCTAAAAAAAATAAAATAAAAAATAATGTTTTCTCAAGTGCTTTATTGCAAGCAAATAAAAATTCCTAGGGGTCCATATTTTAAATTTATTATGTGTGGTTTTCCTTTTATTTTCTTAAATTATGCAGTCTTTCATTATATTTGAAGATGAACCCATAAATCATATGTGTAAAATATTAGCAGCAAGCTTTATATATACTTCGCATAAACAGAAATAAATCTTTTCTACATACTTTATAAATGTTGATCAATAATTTATGTGACTTTTAAACACAGTAAGATATGCATATCTTGCAGGATAAAATATAAGCATATGTACAGAAGGTGCTGCAGGAAATTATAAGCAGAGATAAAATTTAACCTCTACATTTATCTAAAATATGAATAATTGCTATATTACAGGAAATGGTAAGTAACGTATATAATATTTATCATATATAAACATCACATCGGCAGAAGTACAATTCCTCTAAATCAAGAGCAAGATGAACTACATTGTCTTAATCTATTGGTTAGTAGAGTTATTTCAAATAAAATCATAACTAAGAGCAAGTGGAAGAATAAGGGCTCGAAGCAGAGGAAGCTGAAACACAAAAGGTTGATCAACCTTGACTTGATTTCGGCTTTTTTCAAAATTACAATGCATTTATCGTATAAGGTCCCAATGTGATCCCTCTTTTTACAAGCAAGTCAAGTGGTGTTAATGATGTCATGCCAGTACATTTGAAGCCATATGTCACAGAGATCCATAAAAACACTTGCTGCTGCTTTGCATTGAAAACCACAATGTCAATTGCTGAGCAGTTTTTTAGTTGCTTGGTCATTTCACTGATTTTCCAGCAGTCTTTCTTGCTTACACATCAGGAAAGCACACAAACACCTTCACTCTATCTAAACAACTATTGGTTATATTTTACCATCAGCTGCAGTTGCTTATGTCAGATCTCTTCTAAGCCTTCAGTTACAAGTTTTTACTGGGGCATAGTATGGCTTTTACTGCAGCAGTATTTAACTGTCCCAGTCATAGGTAAGGCACATTATACCTATAGTATGTACAGATGAATGTGTTTGGTTGTGTCTTTCTTGGTTATTTTTCCTTGTGGAATTTGTGGTGCAAGTAACAAAATACTAGTTTTTTTTGTGGTAAAATGATAACTCCACTTAAAATCAATATAAGTTCTGTAGTGCAGGGCAGAATGTAACATCTGAAGTTTGTATCCAGGATTTCCATTAACCCTTGTCAGTTATAATCAGGAATTTCTTCAAAATATAAACCAATGATGATGTGGCTTTAAAGTCTTCAAATTATGCTTTAAAGCTTTTTAAAACTGTTGCTTGTATATAAATGTATTGCTACAGCTAATTTTAGTGTAATTTTATTTTCGTTGGCAATTAGTCATATTAGTAGCCCAACAAATAATTATATTTAATGTCTAACTCCTACATACAGGCTTAAAACTCAGTTGAAATCTATGTAATGGAGACACCTAAATACTTTCTTTTAGATATACCCAATACACGCTTGTGACACAGGATGAGATTCCTTACACTTTTTTAATAACTGCCATTAAGCTTTACGTGAGTTTGGAAAAAGCATGCAGTCTCTGGGAGGAAAAAAAAGGAGACTCTCAGACTGCTGAGAAAGAACAGATGTATACCTGAGGAGAAAGGGCACCAATAGCTGATAAATTTGCCAGTAAGGAACAGCCACACAAATACCGAATTTGACAAAAAAAATGCAGATATTAACTAAGGAAGGACAAAAGGAAGATTTCTTTTTTCCTTTTTTGACAGCAAATACGTGACTTCAAATGATTCTTTGTTTGTTTGTTTTGCTTTGTTTGGGTTTGTTTTAAGGGGTTTTGTTTGTTTGTTTGGTTTGTTTCATTTTTATTTTTTTTTAACCTAGAGGTATAAGTACCTGGCTTTCAAATTATATAGCTCATGAACGTCTGAAGTTCTCATTATAATTTCTATATCTAAGCTGTTGACAGTTTACCCCATGGAAAACTGGATTAAAAAATATTGAATCTGATATTGAATTCAATATTTTGTTTTTATTTTATTTTATTTTTTTTTTACTAAGCAGAGAGAGATGAATACTAACTAGTGGTTAATAGGTAATAGTCTTTATTCTGTTTAGCTAAATACTGAAATCACTCCCATCAGTGTAGTTTCTCAGAAGCTCTGCATTTTTATCAAAATAGAAATAGCAATGTATTTTCCTTCCCAGTCTTCAAAAAAAGCCAAACTGACATTTTTATAGCACTTTTGTTAGACTAAGGAAAACACTGATGGCATAGTAAACTGTGGAAATGAGTTTTGCTTTCAGTTATTATTGCTCGGAGCTGTGATCTGAGATCCATTCTTCCTGTCTACCACAGTAACAAAACTTACAAGTCTCAAATTTCCAGAGGAGTATTACTATCACTGATTACACATTGAGAAGTCCCGTTTTCTTGTTATTTTTTTAGGTCAAATGAATACAGGTGTTGTTAATGATGTTGGTTTTAAGGTAACTGCTAGGGATATAATCATAGATACAATTAATTAATGAAAAATAGAATACTGTATTTGTAGATTTATGGGGGTATCAGTCTTGGTGTCAGCTGAATAGTACTGTTGTCTCTACATGGGAATCAACAGCTGCATTATCAATAGTTTAATAAATAAATGAGAAAAAGCATCTCAATGAAATCCACAAATCTCAGCTTAGGAGAAACATTCCCCACACTGACTCCAATGATTCCATTTTGAAAGAAGCCCCCTCAGTTTTCAAAGCACTTCTGCTCACATTGTTAGCTTCTTGGAGTTACACATATTTGTCTATACTATCAAATGCTTGGTTCTCCCAAAAGACTTTTGCTGAACTTATTTTGTTACATTGAGAAGAATAAATTAGCAAACCATTGTCATTTCTATATCCAATAACTCTTCAGTAACTTATGAAACATGTTTTTTAAATCACAATTTTCCTAAGAGTGAAAGTTTCTTCATCAACACTGAAAATGCTAGGTGGGAAGAAAATAAAGTAAGTATATTCACAACATACTGACTGTAGTTTCATTTGCTGATTTTTGACTCAAATATTGTAGGTTCATCATCACTGTGTTATATTACTAGTATATATTACTAGTAGTAATACCTGTCTAAACCTGTTTTTTCTTCAGTAGATAATTATCAAGGTTTCTCCATTTATCAAAGATTTTTGGTGGAGAAAGTAACTGTGTGAAAAACAAAACAAAAAAAAAAACAAAACAGGAAAACCCAACTGATTGAAAAGATTTATTACTGTGTCACACACGCCTTTATTGTGCTCCAGTGAAGATTCAATGAGTATTGCCAGTAATAACTTCTTACTTTCCGATGTTCATGACACCAGAAAAAACATTGACAACATCAGTGGAAATTTAGAAGAGAACAACGGAAATGATTAATGACTTGATGAGAGTGACAGAAAAAAATTTAGGAAATTCATTATGAAAAGCTTGGGTAGACAGTTACTGTGCACAAGAAACAGTTCTTCGGATGCTTTTGGGGTGTGAACACAGAATCAACTGTAAATTCTCCTTTGATTACCAGGAAACTTTTATTGATTTTGAATGCATCATACTGGAAATTACTATACCGCTTAAAATATAAATAATTTATAATATAAATATTCTATTTAATATTCAATTTTATGAATTGAATTTATGAAACACACTTTGTGTCTGGCAGCCAATTTTTATTGAAGCATTTGTGTATCTTTGCTCTTCATATTAAGTTCTATATAATGATCTGCTGCTTTTTTCATATTTTTCTAGCATTTCTCCTATAATATTTCACAAGGTAATTTCATTCAGATATTGAAAATTCTTGACAATTAATTTACACCAAGCTGTTCAGCATACTACTTCTGTTAAATACCCCACCTAAAAACCCCAAAATATTAATCCTTTCCATTTCAAAAGACTTTGATACGTAATTAAGGGGAGAATAACATATATACTTTATGTATTCAAAATATCTTCTTTGCTAAGCAAGGACAAAATGTAAGTTATTAAGATCAGAAATCTTTGCAATAATACAGGTAGTACAACAGATTGCAGTAATGTAGATTAAATACAGTAATGCTGAAATAAACTTTAGATATAATATAAAAGTAAATTTTATTAAATATAAAAATATAAATACATAATATATAATAATATAAAAGATCATACGGCTGCATATAGATTATTACTGTGTACTCTAAATTATCAGATAATCTAAAATGACAATTTGTCTCTGAGAAGAAAGAAAAACTTACCTAATTTTCATCAGTACTTCAGGGAAAGTAGTGTCCCACTGCTTCTTTACTTTTAAAGCAAGTGTAATATAAGGCCTATGAATGCAATCTGGGCAACTTCAGAGTACTAACTTTTGTCTACATAATATTTAGGGATTATCTACTTTTGTATTGCTTCTGTCCTGGAAAATAATCCTAAAATAGGCATGATTATTCTGTAGGGGATGTAGGCAATGATTTTATGTTTGTACTTTATGTAGTCCAGAAAACCAGCATAATTTCAATCATGTAAGGGGAAGAAGGGGGGCAGCATAAGTGGGAAGGTTGATATTTGTTGTTTCTGCTAAATTTATCATTACAGGTGCAGCAAAAGGCTATCTAGAGTAAATAAGTATTCTAAACATATAAAATAAAGTACTCCAAAGAGCTACAATTCATGCTTTGTATGATTTTATTAATTGAAAATAGAGTACAATGTATTACTTTTTTTGTGGTTTTTTTTTTTTGTTTTTTTTTTTTTTATTTTCAACTTATAATACTCAGGTGCTGAATCTTTTGGAAATTCCCAGAGAAGACTAGATTATAGAATATTTTTTTATTTGATAAATTCCGTGATTCTATCCTAACTCTGGAATATGAGAGATGATGTAAGTAAGCTTCTTTGTTTTTTCATTAGATTTGACAGTTTTATTTGTGAATAACCTTTCAGAAGAAAAAAAGATCAAAACTGACACCTCCCTCAAATGCAGATCAATCAATTAGCAAACTCCGTGAGAAAAAATTTATCCCTTTTAGTTATCACTATGTTTTTTGTTTTGTAGCATGGAATAGGTCATATATCAAACACTTGTTCTGCTTTTTGAGTTAGGCTAATGTTTTTGTAATGCTATCTGAATATAAAAAAATGCATGGATCTTAGGTGTAATCATTGACATAAATTCTGTTAAATAAAATTTATGTAGTTTGCTCTGGTTCGCACACTGTGAGTTTCATTTTGACTTCATTATTCTATCCTACTCAGTTCTTAAGTCAGTTGAAGGCAATAAGCCATTACCCAAAATTTGGGGATTTTCCCATGTTTTATTTGTGATGCTCTGCAGTAAGTTTCAGTAGCTAACTCATCACAGCTGGCAGAAAATATGCTGACTGTAATTCTTTCAGATCTGCTTTTAGAAAATTGCCTCAGGAAGTCATGGGAGGGGCCAGGAGTAAGCGGCTGATTTAAATGTAGTGTAACCACCACCACCAGTCGTGCACACAAGCAGTTAGCTCTGATGTAGCTGTGTTCTGCGGTGGATCGAGTGACCCTGGCATACACCCCTGAGCCAAGGAAACCCCCATGGAGCTCAGAGACCCATACCAGGAGCCAGCAGCAACCATGAAACCAGCTAATGAGGTGGGAGTGGGGCAGCCATGACCTAGTGCACCTAAGGAGTGCAAATGACCAGGAACACCGTGAAGAGAATGGGCGGACAGGGTGTGATTCTTCTCCTTTACTGTGCTTTCCACAGATCCCACCTGGAGCACTGCCTTCAGCTCCAGGGACCCCAGCACAGAAAAGATGTGAACATATTGGAGTGATTTCAGAGGAAGCCACGTAAGATGATCAGAGGGCTGGAGCACCTCTTCTATGAAGACAGGCGGAGAGAGTTGAGCTTGTTCAGCCTGGGGAAGAGAAGGCTCTGGGGTGACCTTATAGCATTCTTGCAGTACCTAAAAGGGGCTTACAGGAAATCTGGAGAGGGGCTTTTTACACAGGCAGGTGAGAGGACAGAGGAGAATGGCTTTAAACTGGAAGTGGGTAGATTTAGATTAGATATTAGGAAGAAATTCTTTACTGTGAGGGTGGTGAGGCACTGGCACAGGTTGCCCAGAGAAGCTGTGGGTGCCCCATCCTTAGAATTGTTCAAGGTCAGTTTGGATGGGGCTTGGAGCTACCTGGTCTAGTGGAAAATGTCCATGCCCATAGCAAAGGGGGTAGAATTAGATTAAAGTCCCTTCCAACCCAAATCATTTTGTGATTCTGTGACTGTAATTTAATAGAGTTTTCTTGCTCCTAAAATACATAAAAAATAGAGTTTTTTAAAATTAGTGATGTTCAGAAGACTTCTGTATGTGTAATTCTGTCAGTCCTCTGCATTGCTGTCACTTTAACTCCTTTGAAACACGGTTTTTCAATGCCTTTAATAATCCCATAGGTGCTATAACTCCATTAGCTCCTCAGATGATAGCAAAGCCTCAAAGATTTCTGGGTTAAGAGAAGCAGAAATTGTTCTTTATTCAATCTTATCCAAGCATATTTTTTCATGTTACTCAATATTGCAGGATAAGAAATTAAAGAAGACTTATCCTATTCAATGAAGAGTTCCAATAATAAATTTCACTTTCTTTGGTTATACTTATTTTAAATTGTGATGTCTTCCTTCTTCTGGCAATTTCAGACTGATACACTAAATTTCTCGAAAGCTTTATAATACATAATTCCATTTCTTAACTTTTCTCAGTGTGTGAGATAAATAAATAAAATTATTTCTATAATTTTACCCTAAAACAAAAATATTTATGAAATATATTTTCTATTCAAATAGGAATTCAAAACTGCACAAACACACAGAATTTACAGATCTCGACTCACCTCCCTTACTTTATATTAATCTGTAACTCTAGTATCAGCACAATACTGGTGACAGAGTAATAAAAAAATAATAATAACAAAGTGTGAGCATTTTGATAGCATTTTCATTTGCTTTTAGTTTTGCAAAGCTCCATAGCTGCAAGGTAAAGTGCTAGCTGTCATATTTACAGAATTGATACTACACAAAAATGCAGCACAAAGAGGATTACTGTTGGAACACAGTTTTGTAGACGATAGGACTTCAGCTCCCTGAGGCTTCCACTGAACACTCCAGTGTGCCATCAGCAGTAGGATTGTCTTCATTTTTTTTGTAAGCTAACAACAACAGCAGAATAAAAAGCCACTCCAAAATCGTGTATTAATGTTCCCTATGAAGTCCAGTGAAAATCATATGGGCAATCATGCTTACTATAGCAGTCATTCAGTGACACTCGAAACAACTATTGATTTTCATCTCATTAGCACATAGCTGGAGAGTCTCACTATATTGTTAATCTTTCTAACTTAGTACACGTACCAACAAAATACTGGTGGAACATTTTCTTTTTACAGAGCATCCAATTTTACTGGATGGCAACAAAAAAAAGTAAGAGAACAGACTTTGATGTGACTTGTTTGAGGGTTTGGTGTTTTTGGTTTAGTGCTACAAGTAGCCTAGAAATATTCCAAGTGAGTATAAACAGCCAAGATGCCTAAAAAAATGTGGATAACTGAGGGCTGTTAGAAGAACACACCATCTTTTTTTCATAATACATTTATAAATCATAATCCTTTCCTTTTTCCTCTCCTTTCCCATTTTATCTTGTTCTACCCTTCTGTGCCCTCTATTATTTTTTAAAAGTGATTTCCTTTTTCCAAAACACTTTGGACTGTGTTTGCTAGACAGAGAAATACGTTGTGAAATAATGTTTCAGATCAAACATTGTATCCAGTATGAAAAAAGCACTTAAATTTGTTAACATTAAAGCTTTTGCAAATGAGTTTTTACAGTCTCTTGAAGAAATAAAATAGACTGAAATATTTTAATTTTTCATCACAGGTAAATTTTCCAGACCTCTAACCTCTTTTGCAGTCATATTTCTGAATCATTTTAATATTTGAGTATTTTTTAAGGTGTGTGAATTCTATGCTGATATTTGAATGATTCTTTTGTAGTCTTACACAAACATAAGGACCAGAGGGGATAACTGTGTGAGGATTGCATTATACATTCTTTTATTTTCAAAATAAGGTTTATCTTGTTTTCCCCTATGAGATGAATTTTCAGTCTGTTTTTCTGCGTGCTGTGAATCCAACTGACAAATGCAAGTGACAGTTTTATTGCCACCTCCCTCAACAATTTAAGCTTTGCAAGCCATTTTTAAATTCCTAGCATTTCACCATGTTTCAGTATGTAAATGAAGTAGAAACATGTAAAGCTTCGAAAATGAATGCTGTGATTTTGTGGCTGTTCTCAGTACCTGGTGTTGCAGCCTTAAATAGGACACAGGGCCCTGCTGATGGATGCAGGCAGCCCTGCCTTGTCCTCACGGCCCTGCTGCTCTGCCGGCTCAGGAGCTCTGGTCTTGTCAGCAGCCTGTGCCCAGACCTGGCCCCAGCCGCAGCTCCAGTCCAATCCCTCATTGCTGTTGGAGCCACAGAGGGGTCTGCTGCTGCCCACCACGTCCAGGGGCTGGAGGAAGAGGTCAGTGCTTTGCATGTGCCCAGGTTACCCTGGCTTCTGCTCCTATTCCCATCCATAGGGCAGCCCTGCAATGCTCAAAATCCTTATGGACCCATGCCCTAAAGCACTAAACAAGGAAAGGAGACTCGCTGGGTTCCTGTCAGCACTGCAGTACTGCCCTGGTACTGCCCCCTTTCCTTCTTCTCCCTTTTCCTCTTCAAGTCATCATCATCCACCTCACACAGCTACTGGGTGTGAAGGTACGTTGGTGTATGATGAAGCCTGGCCCAAAGGCTTCTGTTACAGAGTGTATAGTATAATCAGAGCTTAAACTGTGTGGTTTCTTTTCCTTCCTGACTCCCTCATCCAGGCAGAAGGGGCTTCAGACAGAAGAAGCAATTGTCAGTGGGAAGAGATATTCCTTCAGCTGGCAATAAACCCATGTACCATTCTATGACCTAGCTTACCTTTAGAAATTTTATTTTCAGTGTCTGGACTGAAACACTTCAAGTAATAAGCTCTAGATAAAGATCTGAGAACTTAATTGCTCTGAAGTACTATTTCCTTATTGAAAATCATGGAAGTGAGGAATTACTTTGTTTCCTATGTTTTTTAAGATCATATTAAGGTTTATAGCTTTTGTTCCTGAAATTAGTTTTCATGTTTTGCTGGCTCTGCTGGACACTATGTAATTATGTTAAGAGTTCCTGCGGTTCTCATTATTCTTTCTTGGTTGCTGTTGGTGCATATAAATAAATTTCACTCTTCCCTTGTGGCCTATGCTGTTTACAGCCAGTACAGTCTTGGCAGGACTGTATTAGGAAGGATAGAATGAGTCCTGTTCTAGTAAGGCCAGGCAGGAGGTAGCTGTATTCTACTGGAATTTCTCAAGGGGCATTGCTGTTAATTTCTCTAACTTCAGTGAGACTGCGGGCAGGCATGGCATAACTAAGATCTTGACTTTCTGTAGCTGGGATACCAGAGCGGTATTTCACCAAGACAATAACAAAAACCAAAGTGAAAATTATATATTAAAATTACTTTGTTTGGCACAGCATGCTTATCACAGTCTCAGTGACATTAGGAATATGAATTGTTGTGTCTCCACTTGCGAAGCTCAACACAAGATTTTTATCTTCACTAAACACTCCGCAGTACATAACATAAGCATTTGCTGTTACAAACAACAAAAAGAAAATATGATGCCTACTTGGAAATCCTCCTTGAAATTCTAATACATCTAACCATATGGAATAGGGGGTTTGATCTGATGTTTCAAACTAAGAGAACGGATTGGTTTTTTTTTTTATTACCATTATTGTTTCTCATAAACCTAGAAATCTAAGCCAAAAAAAAAAAAAAAGAGCCCACTGAAGTGGCTTGAGTTCTTTCAGTGAATAGAGGAAGCTGTATCTGTTAGTAAATGGTTTTATTTGTGAGATTCCTCTAGCCAAACATTTTAATCCTTTTCTTTTCTTTTTCTTTTTATAATGACTGCAAAACCAAGTGAGCAAAAACCAGTATCAAACATGCAGGTAAATG
>JBCJKH010043112.1:0-31663 GCA_039877255.1 Loriculus beryllinus
CAAGTCCAGAGGAGGGCCACGAGGATGATCAGGGGACTGGAGCATCTCCCATATGGAGACAGGCTGAGAAAGTTGGGGCTGTTCGGCCTGGAGAAGAAAAGGCTGCATGGAGACCTCATAGCAGCCTTCCAGTATCTGAAGGGGGCTTATAAGGAGGCCTATAAGGGTGAGACTCTTCACTGGCGACTGCAGTGACAGGACAAGGGGTCGTGGGTTAAATCTTAAACAGGGGAAGTTTAGACTGGATTCAAGGAGGAAGTTCTTTACTATAAGGGTGGTGAGGCACTGGAATGGGTTGCCCGAGGAAGTTGTGAATGCTCCATCCCTGGCAGTGTTAAAGGCTGGACTGGACAGAGCCTTGGGCAACACGGTTTAGTGTGAGGTGTCCCTGTTCATGGCAGGGAGGTTGGAACTTGATGATCTTAAAGTCTTTTCCAACCCTAACTATTCTATGACTTTACCATGAAAACTGTATTGTATCTGCCTGCAACCACATTTCTAGAGGAGACTATCTGATTTAAGGGACAAAAGTTGTACCTTAAAACATGAGATGAGAAGTTCAAGAATTCAGTAACATCATACCCAATCATATGTGTCTTTTCTTTATTAATAGCTGAAAAAAAAAAAAGATAAGTAATGGACTTAGTCACAATATAGATGCCATGGACTGCATGACACTACTTACACATACAGTTAGACCTTTAGAAACAAGATGTTTTTCGTAACTAGTATTTTTCTCAGAACAAACATTTTGAGTTTCTATTAGATATTTACAATTTCATATTAAAAAAAGATCAAGTACCACTGCTAACCTAGTACTGCAAAGTCCACCACTAACCTGTCCCTAAACCATGATCTGCATGTCATCTAAATAACTCCAGGGATGGTGACTTCACCACTTCCCTGGGCAGCCTATTCCTGAACAGCTTGACAACCCTTTCAGGGAATTTTTTCTTAATATCCAATATAAACTTCTGAGGCTGATGAAAATGATTTAGAGCTTTGGGGGAGAAAAATTCCAGCTCCTGGCTCTATACCCACCATCTACCCTTAATTTTCCAAGAAGGCAATGAAAGAAACCAGAGTTATTTCATCTAATAGCAGTGTTCTGGGCTAAGTAATTTTTAGTTTCCTCTATAATTTGCCATGCAGAGCTTAGTTAAAAACCTCTCCTGCTCCTCAAAACATGTCACTCACCTGTGACAATGGCAGCTATTGGTATGAAAGGATTCTCTTCCATGGAACCACAATCAAGGAGCTTCAGACTAAAAACCAAGATGTCTGTGTCCTTCCAGACATTCTGCAAAACCAGAAGTCACAGACATGTCTGAAAACAAGCATCAGTCAGCTAGCAAAAGCATGCTCTTGGTATTTGTTGCTTTCAACACAGAATAGGAAATACTTAGAAGACTGACAATTTGTCATAAAGTTCTTTGAAGTTAAATTAATAAATCAAGAGAGTAAGCATTAACTACCACCTACATTTTTATTCTGGTTCAAAATGCTTAATGCAAATCAAAGCATAAACCCCCAAACCCCACAGTGTCATTGAAAAGGCACAAGGAACAATGTCCTTTTCTAGAAGCTTACTTAGTAAGAATCTGTTGCCATAAATCTGTTATGGCATCACATAAATCTGTTATCTGTTGCCATAAGAGGTTTTTGAGTAACCACAACATGCTGAGACCCTAAGAGAATGAGTCACATGGGTAGCTCCTCTTTCTGCTGCACAGTTGCTGGATGACTGTGGTCTTAAGAATTAAGAATGCTGCTCATCCATTAAGCTACCACAGGTTTAATATTAGGTACGAGCCTAGAACTGACATTGTTGCTGTGATCTAATCCTTTTACAAACTCATCTTCATGAACACTTCTAGCACTGCCTTTACTGAGTTGGAGTTGTGAAGTTTGGTGGCACCACTGCAGAACGCTAGCATACAATAGTGTCTAAGAGCATAGGTATTAGCAGCTTGTAAAACGCTTACCATGTGAGAGAGATTTTTCAGACCTGGACAAAACAATGATGCCATTCTGGTGTTAACACATCAATAATGAGTACTGACCAAGATGATCCTTTCCAGCACTCTTGAACACCCATTTTTAAGTCAGAATAACAACAGAGAAGCAAGCGAACACTATGAAGCTGTTCCCTAGTGTAGCTGTTGCCTGACCTCTTGCAGCAAATTGGAACTGTTTAGACATGCATCAAGAAACATGAAATCCCCCTTATATTTATGGTCATCTGCTGCTATAATTTAACACTGTGCATAATGTTACCTGGAATTCATTCAATTTCTTGTAGAAATCTGTTTTGTTTCCACAACCATACTGGAGGCTGAGAGACAGAAAGTCTACTGAATCCTGGAAACAAGAAAAGGAAAAGAATCATCCTAAAATAAAATGTATTTTTTGCAAGTATTAGATTCAAAGCATATAAAATAGTAAAATGTCTGATAAAGCTATGTTGCTGAAGAACACATACAGCTATAGGGGAGCTCTGGACAGTATGGCAAGTACAAACTGGATACTGTACAGGAAGATGCATTTTCTATCTCTCTTTCTAAACGAAGTAAAATTTAAACAGCTAAGTGAAATTTTGAGACCATTTTATGAATTTAATATTAATATTTTAGGTTTTTTTTTTTAATTAGTAAGAGTGTCTATGATTAATCAGACACAGAAACCTTTGCAAGTATGTGATTCAGATAGGCCTTATCAATAATCCTTTGGGGAAAGTCCACTGCAGAAATGTTTAACCATTCCAAACTACAAGCATTATCCCACTAGCAGTCATTAAGTTCAAGGGAACAGATTGTGCCAGCTGATGAAGCTGGAAAATAAAAACCTGATAAGCTTTCAGTTTATTTTTCAGTCCAAGGTTTTCTTCTAGTTTAGTCAGCCCATCTAATACACTTTCCCTTTCCCTACAAACCACACCTTGCTTGTATCCTTGCAACGGTATGCCTACAACATCGCTTACCATATTACTAAATTTTGAAGGATTGTGAATAAAAGCAAAAATCCTGCGCTGTCATTTGTTCACTTCATCCTACAGCAACATCCTCCACGTGAGGACAACTACAAACAATGAGTTTGGTCTTTACAGAAAGAATGTCAGGATCTTTGTAGAGATTATGTTCTCCTCATGCCATCCCCATGCAGCTCAATCACTTTTAGCACAGCTCAGTCTGTGTTTTAACATAATAAAGCAGATTTTAAAAATAGCAGTTATTTAAAGTATTTATTCCTTTGGTGGTGCTTTAAGTAGATTTGCAATGAAAATTACAATGGCTACACTTTTGCAAACATCTTGTCATGGATACTGTTAAAATTGCCAATGATGAGAGCAAATATGTCTCCATGTATCTTAACCAGTGCTTACTTACTAGCCAAGAAAGGATGCTGAAGTCATTTTTAAAATCAGTGAGCTAATCAAATAAGTAAAATTTAACAAATTGGTCAGTTGGTCAACTTGCTAAAATTTTAATTCGCAACAGGCCACTTGATCCCATACATAAAAAACAAGTCAAATCAAATCAAATTCATACAATTCTAGAAATAATTTCTGTTAAGGTATTACCTGAAGAGAAACTGAAAGCAATTCCGATGATGCGCTATCCAAGGCATGACCCATTCCTAAGGCAATGGACAGCTTTCCATCTTGAAAAAGAAAGAAGCAGTCCCTTAGTAGGATGATAAGGGGAAATAAAAAACTTCATTTCTTTCAGTTATTTTAAAATCAGTTGGAAATTTTTAAAGATGTGGAACATCAGACAGTGCCAAAGGCGGCTGATTTCAGATACCCACTATGATTTTAAAGGAGATTTGAAGAAGGTAGGAATTTAAAGGTAGAGTTCAAGGAGTCTTATCACTAAATCTTATCATGACTGCTCATCTGAGTACTGTTGGTTGCAGGAAGGTGGATCTGAATACAGCTCTCCAGTGGGTGCTCTTCCACTCCATGCATAATTATAAGGAATCTCTTGTATTTTCATGCCTTTGAGGTGGTTCTGCAGTGGTTATTTTTTATATCCATTGTGCTGGATTCTGGGAACCTGGGGGGACATGTTGTGGGAGCAAAGCTGGACAACTTCTTAGGGCTATCACCAGGTAATGTGAGCTGTACTGCAAAATATTCCTGACAAATGCAAGAATTAAAAATGAATAAATTAATTTATTTTTATTTTAAATGATGACTCTGCCAGCGTTACTGGTTATCTGCCTGGGACAGAAAAACACCAGCCCTGAAGGAGGCACTTGTCAGAGGACAGCAGGTTGGAATATCCCAGGAATCCACAGGAGAGGTGAAATTCTCTTGCTCTGTGTAACACAGAGCAAGGCACAGTTAAGATTTATTACTTTAAAACCCCAGTGTCTGCAATGAGGAAAGTCAAAAAAAGGACACTGAAGATTTCCTCACACTATTGCTATCTCACAGGAAACTTCTTGTGCCTCGTTTCTTCATGGTTTGAGGTACGTTTAGGAATTTTTTAGTCTTTCCTCTGTGAGTCAGGAAGAAATACACAAAAATACTTTCTTATCAACAAAACAGCTTGATTATTATGACTTTACCACTGTACACACACACAAAAAAAATAGAGTAAGGCTGTATTTGAGTAATTTTAAAGTAATTTGTAACTGATTGATAGAGGTAATAGTCATTTTAGGCAACAAAGTAAATACTGGGTTTCATGTTGCTTTAAGTTTTTAAATCAACTTTTTAAAGTTAAATAAATTAACTTCATTTTGATTAAACGACAAATGTAATTTTAAACCATGATCAGTTTTGTTTAAGCGGATTTTATCAATAAATTTGCAAAAGATTTCCATGTTTTGGGAGGAAGGCTGATAGTTGAATTTGACCTGACTCTTCAGCTAGATCTGGACCGCCAAAGCTGTATTCCTTGGGAACACATCATGCATTAATGAAAAAGCCTGCATCTATTACACATAAGAGATTATAGCACAGCTGCTGACTGATGGCATGATCTCCCTCTCTTAGCTGAAATGGTAGCAATTGCAATCCCAATTTTCAATGACATTGAAATAAGTAATAAGGTTTTAAAAATGAGATGACCAGGTAGGGATCAAAGGTTCTTCGTCAGTCTCAGTCCCACATTTATTACTCAACGTATTTGTTACATGTTGAGTAATAACTGTTATATGAACAGTTAATCAGGTGCATCTGCTGGTCTTTAAGAGCACATGGACAACTGTGAAAAACTGAGAAAAAGCATATAGAAGTATTATAACGTGTGGGTTTGAAGTACTGGTTTCTGCTGCTCAAATTAACTGGAGGCTATTTAAAATTTCCCTGATGCTTAAAAGATTAACTATAAATATGCACACATACACACATATATTGTCCCCAACTACTTTGGCAATAACTTCCAGTAAAATGCAATTACCAGTATATTATAAACCAATTATCAACATAAAGGATTTGAAGGACTCTGTTATTCATGGATTTCTGTGTAATTCTGAAACCATTGATAGCATATTCAACAAAGATTGGATATAGCAGTTGCCATTTAATCCCATCACAAAATGTTTGTGAAAAGGTCACACAGAAACAATCCCTCTCCCCATTCTCCTTACCTGCTGGCGCATATTTCTCATGGTAGATGGTGTAAGCTCTTCGATGAGCTGCAGCTAGGGCCCAGGCTTGGTACTGGGGGTCATCAAAAGGCAGGCTTTTAAGGACATCTGGCAGGCCACTGAAGGTGAGCCACACATCAACCAGGTCCCCAAAAGCACGGAAGCTGAACTCAGCATATTCCACAAAAAGGTCAGCAAAAGCATTGGCTTTCCAACCCATGGCCTGCGCAGCCACAGCACCAGGGACATGTTGGTGATGCAGAACTACCACTCCTCTGAGCTCTGCGGCAACCAGGGTCTCAAGCAGCTTTCGGTAGCACTGCACTTGAGCTTCATCCGGCTTTCTGGCATCCCCCTTGGGAAGAATGTGTGCCCATGGAAGGAAGACTTTGTAGTGTGTCACCCCGATCTCACGAAGGTGGGAGAAGTACTGCAGCAGCTCAGAAGCCACAAGATCTTGCTGGCAAAGGTAACCATGGGCTTCAGCCACAGCAGGGCCCTGATCTTTCTTGGATAGGACTTTGTCCTGCAAATACAACCTATTTACAAACTCACTGGGTAGAGGTCCTGCAATGGCGATAAAATCCTGAGCAAATTTCCCATCTATCCCAAGGCTGAGAGAGACTAACAGAAAGAAGTAGACTGTTTTACACATCAGCTCCATTTCTGCAACTGCTTCAGAAACTTATCCCACACTACTTATATTACAGTACAAGTAATATTTAACTGAAATTATCTATTTCACTGATAAATGTTCCTAAAATTAGCTGACACTAGATATGGTAACAAACGGTAACAAATCAGGACCTTTAATCAAAAGATGCACAAATGGATGAATACAAAAACCACTGTCAAACAATGAGTTGAAACAAGGTCATGTGGAAATATTTTCTGAAATGTTCAGGTTCCCCTTTAAACTTGACATCAATTGACATGTGCTGATATTGCCTCCATTTTAGGGGAAGATAAAATAAATAGAGAATGCTTTTCATCACAGCTCAGAGTGCAGGATCGCAAGAGGCAGGTTGTGCTCTAATTCTTGGGTGCATAAAGGGAATCTGAGATCTGGTAGCTCTCCCACTTGGAAAAGTGGGTACTACATGAATTCAGGCAGCAGCCACAATGTACATCCCAATGACATCAAGGAACTTGAATATCATTTTATTGCCTTCCAAAGTACTCCTTCCTTCAGCCTTGAAAACCTATGCACTCTCAGCAGGGTAGATATATATCTGAGGTAGATCACTTACCTGAACTGCTACGGGGAAGAGATAACTCGACTTTTCTACATTCAAATACAGCAAAACTGAAGACCTGAGAACATGTTGTCAAAATACGGAACATGTTTAGATCAACTAAACACAAAATTCTACATAACTATATTGAAAAATCAGTTCCATCACCAAATTTAATAGCTGGCTTCTTATCTACAACTTACCTGGAATCATCTAGGCAACTTATTTGCTCTGTCAAGCAATATTATCTTTAAGTTATAGTAGAAAACATCTCTAAACATTTGCTATTATTCAAATGGCAAATCTTGTAGCTTACACAGGGATTGTAATTTGTGTACTTTGACCGTGGTTGATTCCTTGACTTTTTTTAGGAACTCCTGAAAAGCTGAAAAACATTGCTGAAACGTTGTGCTTAGTGTTCCGAACAACTCTACTCTCTCCCCCCCAGCCCGTTGTCCGAATAACAAGTTTGAACAGGAACTTTACAGCACCACCTGCTGCTTGTTCAGTAAAGGAGCGCAAACTCAGAAAGAAAACACCCCTTCTAGCTTATGAAGCACATCCATACAACTGAGGAAAGAGAAGCAGGAAAAATACTTTCTCCCATGTGAAGAGTATTTATTATCAAACTAAGAGTGCAGGAACGGAAGGGAGAAATACATAATGAAGCACAAACATCTTCCTGTCCATAATGAAGCATAAACATCTTCCTGTCCTTATTCTGAAAGTAAATGAGCAATACAGAATAACACCAAACTGTTGTTGCAGGTGGGCTGCGATTTTTAACAAAATACAGCATTTGCCAAGATCCAGTTTATGAAAAAAGAAATAGTGAAGTTACTGCAGCCAGAGTTAGTGGTAACAAATATTTATGATTCTTTCCATTCCTTAAATGTAACTGTTATCCTTAATGATATGCTTAGGTAGACTAAGGCCTATTTCTCCAAAGCTGGGAGAGACTAACAGGAAAAAGACAACTGTCTTAGGAACCAGTCTCATTTCTGGACCTGCTTCAGAAACAGTTATTTCACACTACTTATACTTAAAATATATAGCTTTGGTATCTTTCATGCTATTAGAAATTGTGTCTTAGGCTCTGGTATCAGGCTAACACAAACATTCAGGTATTTTTAATTCTTAATAGATTATTTAATAATCACATACTATACAGCAAATAAGTGATGACAACAGAAATTCAAGTAAAAATTTCTTATAGAAAAACTACAAACAAGTTTACAAATACAGTCTTAAATTTCCCTCACAAATGATGGCAGTTTTCAACTCACTTACAAGTCCAGACATTCATCAAGATGAGGGTTTCTGACCTCCTGACCTTAAGCTCTGCTTTGGGCTCGGCTATTTTCAATTTTCTATTTTACATATGCAACATGAGCATATGCATCTTTAGTTCATCTAAAAAGAAAGAGAAGTAATCAGAGTTTCTCATTACCCATTAATGGAAGGTAAAAATCTTCATAAAATCTGTCATAGCATCTTCATAGCATCTGTCACCCAAGAAATGTAATCTTTCTTAAGACATTAAACATTTACATCACTATTTTTTCAGCCTCAAAGCATAAGCATAGAAAATAGCAATTCCACATGTGAGTGACAACAAATCCACCCCCAGACATCTCCAGACATTTAATGATCTTTTATTTATGTTAATAAGAGAGAGTAAAAAATGATAGCGTAGAAATTCTACTAAATACAATAGAATAACAATGCAAAATTCCTCTTGCTTAAAACAGAAGCATCTCCATGATACTCCTTCATCATCTGGATGATGGCACTGAAACCTAGAATTAGTAACAAAACTAATATATGTCTAATTTCTTTACAAACTTTCCAGGTATGCTCAGTGTCAATGAGCAATCACGTGTTACTAACCACACACTGGCACATTCCACAGTAAACCATTCATAGGAATTGAAGATGTTAGCTATAGTATAGCAACCCTTGCAAGCAAAGACTGCATTTTCCAACAAGTAACCAGGCAACTCTACAACCCAATTCTCAGCCCTTAGTCTTCCAGCAGATAGTTTGGGTTGACAACCAGGTATGGATCTTCATCGAAAGTCTCCTCTTCTTTGGATCCTCTCAGTCCTGACTGGGACAGTTCTATTAAAATGTGGTCCTGCAACAGACAAAAATTTGTATTCAAACAAGAACAGAAAGGTTTGTTTGTACTTTTTGAAAGGTGTCTCCTTTTTATTCTGGTAGCAGCTCTTGCTGATAAATTATTTAGCCCTTTTAATTGTGAACTCCCTCTTTAACAGGTTCCTAATCTTAACAATTATGCTCAGTGGAAAACTCTTACATATTGTATGCTTTCTGGGAACACTTCAATCTAAGTGGGTTTGCGTCTTTAAAAGTGAGAAGTACTTTATAGTTTCATACTTTAGTCTCTGAACTGCCCTAGTGCCCCATGATTTAGTCATCCTTTGAATAAACTGAATTTTTGTATTGCTGTATCCTAATGTATAGCTAACACCATAGAAATACAGAAAAATATCACTTACACTTCTACAAGGACATGATATGGTGGTTTCAATTTTTACTTGTACATATCTCTAACTTATTTCAGCGTTTTCTCTATTTTAGCAAGTATTAAACAAATAAGGTATTTATAATGCATCGGTCAATAACACGAAAGCACAAAACATATTTCTAAAATTAGGAAAGTATTCTATTAAAAATTAATCACTGCGCCATATAAGTTAAAACCCTTTTTCATTATCCACACATTTCTATACATACATAATGTGTAAGTCGGTGAATGACCCTCTCAATGATCTTCTTTTTATTTATTAGTTCTTCTTCAGATTCTATTTCAGATTCGATTTCCTTTAGATACCAATTAATAAGTTCACTCTTCTTTAACGATGAATCATCCTCTTCTACAAAGAAAAAAATTTGCATAAACATAGCATCAGTAAGATACCATTCAAAGTGTAAGAGAAAAGCATTTATATGTTAACATTTACAACGCTGAAAAGAGAAACATGCTTAAGATGTTCAAACCTTCTTCTGTTTCTTAAAACATCATATTTTGTACAAGAAGCTGCTGTATTACGGTTTAGACACATTTAGACTGAGAATTGAAGCTTTCAGGTCTATGCATCCAAGTAGCTTACAAATCAAGTGAGTAGCCTAGCTATCACATCAGCCTTCAGCTTCAAGAAAAAGCAGTTGTAAGGTCTCATGCAAGTATGCTCTAAGTGAGGGCAAAATAAAATCACCGTCACACAACGCTGAAGAAGTCATCCTTCTACATGTACTCAGCATTATGAACATGTACTGTAGTCTCCATACCCTTCCAAAATTTTGTAGCATTGGTATATAATATGAGACAACTGCTGCATTTCACAACAGCCCCATTGCAAGAAAAATATTTCATCTTCTCTAGAATGAAGCAGCCATTTGGCACACTGCAGCTATTTGGTTAAGTACATTATTTCAGGCTGCGGCTGCTGGCACACATTAAAGGTCTTGCTACAGTTTTCACTGCTGCTGACTCTTCTAGTTAGATTAAACCAGTAAATATTATAAATCCGTTCCTGGATCTGCTCTGTTGACATGCTACTTGACTTCCTGGGTTTCAATAAAAGACTGAAGAACCAGAGCTAGGAGTTTTATCTGATCATCAGATGTAGTTTAGCCACATGTGTACAGGTTCATACTTGATCTAACAAGTTTGGTCTCAGCAGGAGTGAAAATCCCAAATGCAACAGCATGAGATGTAGTAACAGTTGCTCCCTGAACTCAGAGTCTGCCATCTTTTTAATAAAAAAAATACTTACCTTCCTCTGCTTTCCTAAGGTGCAGCACCAGGAGGTTAGAAATTCGCTGATACTCAGTGAAGCCCAGTCTAAGAGAAGCTTTGGGTGCAACATCCTTGTTCACGTCCTCAGAATGGCCATTGATCCCATTCACTGCACCACTGACCCCAGCTGGAGCCTCTGCTTCACCTGTTTGGATACATGCTCAGGTTTAAAACTGTAACATCTTTTAACTGTTTTAATACTCTGATCCACTGAAAAGTGTTGCATTGACCAAGGAGGAGAGTGGACCCACAAGGAGGCTGAAGAAATACGGGAGTTAAGAATAAAAGTCAAGAGTCCTTAGATGAGAAACCAAAAAGAAGTATACTCAAAAAAGGTATAAGGCTGAAAGCACCTTCCCCTTTGAAAAAATTCTCTACAAGTAGTTTACCATTGACTCCATCTTGCTCCTCTTGATCCTCCATTTGCTGTTCATCATCTTGGTCCAAATTGATGTCAGGAGTCTCAACTCTAATGATGGACTTGTTTAAAAGCCTGAAAGCTTCCTTCACATGCTTCGGGTGGACCTGGGTAAGATTTGAAAAAAAAACCCCAAACCCCATGTATTAAACAGGCCTGATGGCTAAGAGCTCCTGTTTAAAGTTCTTTTCCCCCTCAACAGCTCCAGAAACTCACCTCTGACAAAGGATTTTTTTTACCTATTTCACCTGATTAATCCTAAACAGCAAAGACTCTGCAAGTCAGATTATATCCCACTACAACTCCTCTGAGTTCACACAAGGTTATAGAGGGAATAAGAAACCTGATGAATCTTTCAGGCTTCAGCAATCATGTGGAGTTGATAACAATTTTTACATAAGCCAAAAGCATTTTGAAGGAAGATCAGTGGAGCAAGGAACATGAAAGAAATGGGTCTGAACAGGAGCAACATGAAAAAAAAAATAAAAAAGGTGTAATTAATGAGATTTGCCTCCGATATTTAAAAGCAAAACTGGAAAAATCATCTCTAGCTGAGCCGTAAGCTAAAAGCCATCTATTTCTGTATAAGCTGAATTTAATTAAAAAGAACCCAATGGGTGTCCTTCTTACACAACCAGTGAGCAAGTTTCTATCACTGCATGTGTCACATAGCCCCTGTTTGCCACGATTTGACAGGTAACAGACTGAGACTGCTGATAACAACTGTAATGCAAACATAAGTAGTGCTCTCAGTTTGGACCAGCTAATCTCAGTTTTACAAGACATACCTTAAAACCAGTATTTCTGGCATACAAATTCAGAATGTCACAACATCACAAGTGAAAACATGATCCAACCTCTCTTCTTCACAAGCAGGATTGGAATATGTACATTACCACAGCCAAACAGCACAGCCAGAGCTCCCACAACATTTATATAAACACTTATACAAACTTTCATCAAAACCAAACTTTCATCATGGTACCTCATCACAGCAGTGCATACGGGCCATAGCTTCAGACAGCCGAATCATGCTTTCCAGCTGTCGCACTGTGATTCTCCAGGACGACTTTGTCACTCCAGAGCCATCACGCTGCCGCAGTCGTTTATACTGCTCCACTATAAAGTCCTCGGACTCCTTAGATATCTTTGTGACATTCAGATAGTATGACAGTTTGCCATGTTAAAAGTATTAAAGCTTATTCTTCTTGCATTAAATTGGCAGTCCCCACATGGTTTTGTACTACCTATTGCTTTTCTCTGAAATATTCTATGGTAGATATATTATAGATAAATATAATGACAATCTTATTTTAAAATTATATTGTAATAACTTTTACAGCAACAATGATATTACAGTGAGTACATTGACACACTAATTATTTTACAGCAAATTTTTGATATTTTCTATTTTTCTGTTCCACTGACTTGCTTCTGGGCATAATTCATGTCTGTTTCTACTAGACTGCTCTATGTTTCTTTACCTCTCGTTCTGCATGCAAACGTACATACAAGCATACACTCCATATACTAACTCCCACTACAGCTTTGTGTACACACTTCCTAGCTTGAATCTGTCTACATATATACAGATCCAACTGGAAAACAAACTCCCCACCCCATGGGAATGAAATGGGAGTTTTCAAAACTCTGTAAGAGTGTCCTCTCCTTCCATTTGAGAGGAACTATATTAGAAGAACTTCTGAAGAATGCAACACGCAGTCCCTTCAAGCTGCTATTTGGACAGACCACAAAAATTTGCACTTAGAACAGTTTCCCATATTCTGTATTTTACCACAACAAAAGCAAACAAATATTGAGGAACAAGACCCTTTTAAAATAAAGACATTAAGCAATACATCAATGAAATACAAAAATCTCTGCAGCAGCTGTGTTGAATAATCCATGCCCTTGAAGTATGCAAAAGCTATGACACAAGCCCTCAGCTGTTCAAGGCAGAGGTTAAGAACTGCCACCAGAGTTAAGACTACTGATGGAAACAGTCTCACCTAGGCTGGCTGGATTACTGGAGTTAAAAACATACTCCCAAAACTACATAGCTCCAGAATTATGTGATAGATATTATGTTTCTAGATAATAACTGAGTTTAGAGCTCTTTTCTGCACTAAGTGTCTTTGCATTTGCAGGAAAAAAGCATACTACTGTTCCTTTGGATCTCCCTCATACAGAACAACTTATACAGGAAAATAGAATTACCTTTGGTTTGAACTGTCTTGCAAAAAGCAGATACCTTCTGATATCATCTAATGAATAGACACGATCAACAGATTCTTCTACCCTGGAATGCAGATCCACTATGCGTCTGGCAATGGCATAATCTGTAACCTGGGATATTTTTGCTCTGTCAGATCACTTTCACAAAGTCAGCCAAATATCAAAGCAGCAGCTATATTATTCCTTTCCATTCCCCTCCCTCACTTGCAATCCTCATGGCAGAGCTAGCCTTCCCAGAAGCCAGACTCTGCCAGAAGATTCAGGAGAATGCCAGGGAGGTTTTTAATTGAAGGAAACATAGCAGAGAAGAGACAAAAGACAGTTTTAAGATTTACAACCTCTTGGAACTCTCCTGGGTTACAACTTTGCTACAGAACAGGCAGAAAGCAGCATTCTGCAGCGTGGGAACTGCTTTCTTCCTTTTCAGCCTGCTCTGTTTCTTTCATCAGTCCCTTCTCAATTAGATAATCTCTCCAGGCAAAACAGTGGAGAGAATAGCACTGAACCAACATTAACCTCTCTATCTCACGCATTCCCAAAGCATATCCCACATAGACAGGTGGTAGCAGTCTTAACATTATCAACCAGTGATTTTTTAAAAATTACTAATGGTGTTAAGTTTGCAGCTCAAATCACTACAAAATGAAAACAGAGAATCTTTGTATTCAACAGAGCATGTTCAAATTTGTACTGCCAGCTTTTAACTTTGCACACAGAGAAGAAAAGCAGAAGCAAGATACTTGCATTAGATTAGCTTCACCTGAAATTGCAGACGGCACCAAGACGGTCAGAGGGCAGAAGTACATGATGTATGAGGATAGGCTGAAAAAACTGGGTCTGCTCAGCTTGAAAAGAAAGCAACTGCCTCATTGGTGAGCATAGATGTGATGAAGCCAGATTGTTCTTAGAATTACAGACTGACAAGAGGCAACTGCCACAAACTGAACCATGAAAAATTCTGCTTAGATACAAAAGCTGCTTTTTTTCAAATGCATGAGAGCTGTCAATCATTGCAGGAGCCTAGAGAGACTGCAGAATCCCCATCCTTGTAGATACTCAAAACTCACCAGGTCAGCCTGTTCTCTATGATCTGCTTTGAGTGTGAAGTTAGACTAGAAACCTCCAGAGATATTTTCTGACATAAATTATCTGACATTTTCTTAAAATTACCTCATTACATTCATCCACAAGAATGAAGAAAAGATCAAAGCGAGACATAATGGGAGCTGACAGGTTTATATTCTGTTTCAGTGACTTGGATCTGTCATAGTGCCCGCCAACGGGATTTGCTGCAGCCAAAATGGAGGTCCTGGCATTCAGGGTAGCCTGGCAGTGAAAAATATGAATAAAAAGAGGAGAATGTCTGTGACCACTTGCTAAATCAGCTCATTGCAATTTGAATAGGTCAGCATAATAATCTTTTAGATAATGTTTCAATGGAGGTATTACAACCATCACTTCTCAGAAAAGCCCAGATTCTTCTAACCAGCTCTTGGCCCCAAGAAACGGTTTGATGTATCAATATATTAACACTGTCACACTCTTGCCAACAATACTGAAACAAACTTTTAAAATTGCTTCTCACAACACTCCATTTCTCACAGTGCAAATACATGTTTATACAAACATGCACAGATCTATATCCTCTGTCAGGGTTACTTCAAGGTTAGGATTTTCTCATTTTGTTTCTTGTCCTCTACTACATTTTTTGACCCTTTCAGTAACATTTCTGATCTTTTCTTTTTTTTTCCTGGGGTATGTGACACAAAAGCTTTGCAGGCAAGTGATCTCTGTCCTGCCACAGTGAGGCAGCTGACATCAGAATCTGACAGGTGATGCTAGATCAGTACATGTAACAAACAGTCCAGTGATAGTACAGACTAGACAATTAGAGGAATAGTGCAAACTACCTTTACTCCTGCTTTAGTAATGGATATAGTCTGCTGCTCCATCGCTTCATGAATGGCTACTTGATCCCGCAGTTCCATTTTGTCAAATTCATCAATGCAACAAACCCCCTGCAGTGCAATAAAAAAAATAATGTCACCTCAGTTCAATCATTTTTTTTGGGAAAAAAAGCATCTTTAAGACAATCTGGCACTCTGTCATTAATCAAAACCACTCCAGGATGCAGGAACCCTAGTTCCTGGACTCACATTATCCGCCAGCATCAGTGCTCCAGCTTCAATGACAAATTCATGAGACTCTTCATCTTTCACAACAGCAGCTGTCAGACCAGCAGCACTGGAGGCTTTTCCACTGGTGTATACAGCACGAGGACTGAACTCATCTACATGCCTAAGGAGAGGAATAACAGTGAGGAACTTAAAGTCCAATTAAAACTTGCAGAAACAAGACAACTGTAATACAGAGCTGTTTTCAATCTCTCAGGCCACGACTTGCTCCTTCCTTCAGAAAGCAATTAATGTCTAGGTAGGCCTTCTCACCTCTAATGATGTTTGAGCAAACCTTGGGAACTAACCCTTATCTAACTGCAGTCTCTCACAAGTCTGTTATTCACCTGTGGTTAAACCAGCAGAAAAAATAATCCCACAGATTTTCTGCTGACTTCACAAGCTAACACAATTCACAGGAAAAAAATCAGCAAAAAGGAATAAATGCAGTGAGGCTGACCACAGGCAGCCTAAGGCAGCTTTTGTGGTGACTCTAGATTTCTGAGTTGCAGTGCATGCATGCTGCAAGGACCTCTGCATTGTTCTCCGTGAAGCTGAGGTCAATGAACAGCATGACAAAAATAAAACCATCCTGAATAAAATTTCCAATTAAAAAGCATTAGGAGATGTAGCATAACCATATTTATTTCATAATTATTTTTCAGAGCTAACAGTTGTCTATTTGTCCAAAGTGCCAAAACCTACCCATCTGACTAAGCTAAAAAATGCAGGAGGGGGCAGAAATAATTATTTCATTTGCCTGATACTTTATATGTGAAATAAATTCTGTACTTTAATATACAATGTCATTTGAAAAAATGTGGAAATTAATACTTCATTTTTTGTGATTATCACAGGAACTTGAGTTTGCTTCAGCCCTGTTCAAATACTTCAACCACACCCAAACAATTCCTGGATAATATTCTTAAATGTTTTACTTCCCTTTCCTTAACATGGAAAAAGCACAGTTCACATTTATAGCTCTTGTCATTCTGGACAATGTTTGAATACTTTGTTTTAATGAGATGCTTACTTCAGAAACTGACTCTTGGCTGTACTTGGATCACCAACCACACAGACATTGATGTCCCCACGCAATGAAGTGCCTTCTGAAGTGGTCTTAGGAACTCCTCCAAAAAGCATCAGCAGGACCCCACGTTTCACTTCATCATTACCTGCCCCAGAACAGACAACTCAATTAAAAATCCAAAAGAACACACCACATTCTTCCTATTTAAAAGAAAACTCACCCCACTAGAATTTTACAGCATTTAGGTACATCTGCTCAGAATTTACCTATTTGCTAAACATCCTCTAAAACTGCATTTATGTGCTTGATTTAGCTTCAGGGCAGAATGACTCAGACAGCAGCTGAATTCCTTGATGCTACAGAGGCTCAGAATATGAACCAAATTCAGCTGATGAAACTTTTCAGATATAACCAACGTAAGTCCTCAAACCAGCTCTGAGCCAAAAAAACCTGCAAACACGCACATACCTGTACAAGAACATACAACTATTTGGAACCCTTAAATCTTCTGAAAGAAGCCCATTTGAAATAGAGCTCACATATAACAGTCAACTTTATGTAGGGTCTGGTAGATCACCTAATAGCAAAACCAACTGTTCTGAGTAGTATCTTGAAGGCCTTAATGATTAAGCATAGCAAGCACTCAGGAAATAGATTATCGTTTACTAGCAAAACCAGTGCTGGAGAGAGTTTGTGGTAGTTGGCATACAGCTCTCAAGTTTTCCCAAACAGCAGTACCACAGCAAAAAGTTTGTATTTTCACAAGAGACCTTTTTCCTCTAAGAAGCAACAAATGGACTCTTACCATGGATAGTGGGGAAGAGGCTGGTGCAGAGATTATGGTAAAGGTTCTTATCTTGGCTCATTTCAAACACCTTTTCCCACTCTTTCACAGACATTTGGTTTTTAATGCTTTCTGCAGTCTGCTCTTCATCTCGGATCTCTTTTCCACCAAACTTAAAAAAAAGGAGACAAACAAATAAAGTAGTAATGTGTGGTCACTACCAAATGAGAGCCTTATACCTTTAAAAACAGACAATTTCCTAGGGGCCAAAATCAAAAGAATGCAACTTCAGTTACTTTGAAAACCAAAAAGACATGCTTGTCCACAGAGTAAAGAGCAAGCAAACCAGTACTGCTTCCTCTGGCTAAAATTTGGCTTTGTAAGCATTCTTCAGTAACTGGAATTTACAAGGTCTTCATTCCTCTAGAATGAGGCAGGAAACTTTTATATAATAACAGACACTGGTTTTATCATATGTGCTGGTGAAGTTGCTAGCAGAATATCATACCATGATATTTTAACCCAGCCACAGTCAATATTACTTATTATGCTGTAAGAACATTCCAAGATGTTATGTGATAAACAAGAGGGAACAAGAAGGATCGCTGGTTTCCTTATGATAAAATGAAACAAACCTCCAGGATTTCCTGGAGGAAAAGCAAACGCTGCAGAAATGGATAAAAACTGAACAGAAATAAATAAATCAGTTACATCTTTAGAACTGATACATTGATAACATTGGCAAATAATCACATCTGTGAAAACTGCCATGAACAATAAAGATGAAAATGAAAAAAAAAAACCCTGCTATATAAAGACAGTCCAATGCACAGGAAGGTAATACACACATGTACTTAGCTTTACCCATTCCCACTCCCTAATTTGAGGCAAAGCCATAACAGCACAAATCATCAATACCTTTAAAATATCTTTTTTTTTTTTTTTTCCAGACTCACCCGTGGGTTTGTTGGTGCAACATAACAAGCTAGAAAGACTAGCTTATATGACAGCTCTCTGACTCCAAGGGCACGAAGTCCTCGGACACCTTCAGCTTCATAACCCTCTGTCCCACTGACCCGGGAGCTGGTTTCTGCGCGCACCCCTGCCATTAGAGTGAGAGTCAGAACAGCAGTTCCCAGAATAAGTGGGAAGGACATCTCATCAAAGTCATAAGCAGTTGCAACAAACCTGGTGTTGAGAGCTGGGACACATCAGGCACAACAATCAGTGACCCCGTGAAGTCACATTTGTCACCTGCCTGAGCAGACTCCACTGCTTCTGCACGTAAGATCACTTCCACACTGCGAGGAATGCTACCACGTGGCAGCTCGGCCTGTGTCTCCTGAATACGAACC
Organism: Loriculus beryllinus; assembly: GCA_039877255.1. Classification (NCBI taxonomy): domain Eukaryota; kingdom Metazoa; phylum Chordata; class Aves; order Psittaciformes; family Psittacidae; genus Loriculus; species Loriculus beryllinus. Next base: position 18,656 of record JBCJKH010043112.1, read on the forward strand.
TGAGGAGGGAGAGAATATTAAGCACTTAGCAAATGTCACCGAATTTGAAAACGCTTCTAAAGCTAAGCTGTTAACAGAGACAGTAACTAGCCTTTGATTGCTGCCATCCACATCAACCATGAAATTTCTCCTACAGTAAGACAAACAACCAAAAATCCCTTCACTAATCAGTATCTAAGAAGCCTTGGAGAAACTTAAGAGGATACACAGTGGCCACAATGGCAATTCTGAGGGCTAGGAAAAGCAACTTGAAGAGTACACTTAATGTGACTGACACAAAATATTATTGCAGGATGTGAAATGCTGAGGATTTTGTAGGGCAAATCAATTAGGAAGAGTAAAACACTGCAGATACTAAAAGCCACGTCTTTTCCTATGAAACAACTAGACATGACGTACCTGCAACATAAAACTAGCAGTGGCTCGAATATGTGGTTTTTCAGTGGTTTACTTAGACAATAAACATCATACAACAAAACTGGTTTGATAATATTCATAATGTCCTATGCTTAAACTTAAGCCTTCCATAGAAAGAAAGAAACTATCTGCATAAATTCCAGTGCTTTCTCTTGAAGTCTCTTCCTGGTATTGACAGAACCAAAATTAACATTCTTCAATGTGTAGCAATACAAGCAACACCTTTCAACTACCACAGAAACATCATTTGTATTTGTCATCGCCCCCCAACCTCACCACTGTACCTTTTGGAAATCAACAAATCTTGATTTGTTTGTGTCCAGCAGGAATCTCCTCCTATTGGCACAGACTGGGTTTCTGCAGATGTTTGGCTGTGTGTATTTAAACTGCTGTTCCACATCTTTAATCACTGTCTGGCAGTCGAGGCACATGAAGGTTCCACTTACAAGCTCGGGGTGGACTGGGTGGGTACGCACCACCTGTCCACTGATACGCATCAGTGAGCCAATTTTTGCCGAAGTTAGTTCTCGGATTCTGTTTAAAACAGAAATTCAAAAAGATTAAATTATTTAGTTGACTTTTTAGGTCCAGGGTACTACCCGAGTACTAACATGCAACCTAGTTTCATTCAGTCTGTGACTAAAGAGCAGTTTTAACAGACAGAAGAAGCAAGGTTACTAGAATATATTCTCATTTTATGATTTTACATAAACTTTTGGATTAATACTAAAGGTCAAAACAACGCAAAAGCTACTTCACTGGTACTTCAAAAGCAACATACTCTAAATTACTGTTTAAATTCAAGAAGTAACATTTGTTTGAGGAATATGATGAATACAATTATCTGAGTGTGTTTCACAAATGAAAAAATGTTTCAAAAGATAACCTGCACAAGATCAGGAAACTTCTTCATCATTGGTCAACTGTACATTTCACACTGTAGTACCGAAACAGTTCCAGTATGTTTTGACACTTCTTTTCCACTACTAAAAATGTACAAGTTTTCGGAATTAGTAATCATCTTACTTGAGCCTGGTAGGTAGATCTTGGAATGCAATATAAAAATCCTTGTTTGCAGGAACATTTCCATGGTCTTTGGCAAAAGTCTTTACTGCTCGGCAGAGGTAAGGGTAAACCCTGAAAAAGAAGTTCAAATTTTAAAGAAGTTATCAAAATGTCTTCTTTGCTTTAGACTGCACCAAAGGCTCGTATCATACACTTCCAGGTTCTGGCTTCTATTGCCCTATTATTGTAGGAACACACAAAATCCAATCTAAATACGCTAAGTATACAATTACTGCATGATAATGCCATTTGCTTTATTGTCTGAAAACTGACTTTTTAAAGTCTCATTTTATGACACTGTTATCCTTGTATTAAGTAGATGATCCTCAAAATAAGCTACTGACTCACAAAGCATTTTCAGAGCAAGAAGTTTTAGAGTTTATTCCTTATTCCTGTACTGACCACTGACTTCTTTATCAGCATAAATGCAGTTGCCTAGTTAGCTAAAGGTTTCCAGAAAGGAATCCATTGAGAAATAAGTTCTGATCCAGTAAAGAGAAAACAAAAAAAAAAAAAAAAAAAAAAAAAATTCTTAAATGTGTTTTCAGGGTACAGAAGCAGACAAACCTTTCCATTTTTATATAACATGTAAAAGATGTCGGAAGACCACAGCATTGCTAAGCTCTCAGGTACACCTTACCTGTAAAATTCCTCCTGAATAGTGGTAGAAAGCTGCTGATTGAACTGCTCCAAATCCACAAAGCTTACAATCAAAGTGTTCCGTTCTGGTCGAATCAGTTCTTCAGCATCACGCAAGTATTTGACCTCCCCATCGCTGTTCTGGAACCTTAAAGTGATTCAGGAAAGCGTTTCAGAGTTTCACATCAGGCAGCAATCGAATGCAATCAGATACTTCTGAATTCAGGAGAGAAGGGGAGGGAAAGGCTCACACACATTGAGGAGTGTGCAACAGAACGACAGCATCCCGCAGTCCCTTGCAAACGCCTTTCTAACAATACTTCTTCCGCCCCCTTGCCGCACCTATCACCCGCTCAGCACAGACGCACCGGATCTGCATTCCATACAGTAGGTTTGCCCCACTTAACCTACTTATGATTTAACAACGACTGCACCAGCAAACCGGGTTTTGTTTCCTCACGGTGATGTCAACAGTTCCCTTGTTTGCTGCTGACGGGTCCCTCGGGAAGCAAAATGCGTAAAGCCAGATGTATTAAGGTGTAACAACAGAGACCTGAAGGGGACTTTCAACCTGGCTGTCACAAAACGTCTTCGGAAGGGACCAAACGCACCTAACAAAAGTGCCCGCAAAACCTCTCTGGGGAGGATTTTGCCAGCCAGGGGAGCACCGTGCTCTTCTCCTGTATCTCTTGCAAGGTACACACCTCACGACAAGGGAGTGTCCCAGCGGGGGGCCCAAATGGCGGGAGAGCTTTTCCGACTGAAATACGGCGCGCTGTGGCCACAGGCCCTGACAAGATTCACCCAAATGGCGGCTCCCTCTGAGGTGCTAGCTGCCGGCCGCGGCCCACCGCCTCCTGACGGCCCTGCCCTCCCTCCGCCGGGCCCAGCTCCTCCACTCACTCCTCTAAGAAGTCCTGGAACAGCTTCTGGCACTTTTCGGCCACCTCATCGCGAAGCTGCTGTTGCTGCTGCGCCGCACCCGCGTTCCCCACTGCCAGATCCATCCCGACCGCTGCTCCGACCCCAGCCCGGCCCCACAGCGGTTCGCGCCACAGCGCACCCTACGTGCACCGCCCTGCCGGCCAATCGGCGACCGCCGTCCCGCAGAGCCCCGCCCCGACGCCCTAGCTCCCCGTTCCCTCACGGGCCTTTTGGCGCCAAAGGCGCGGGGCGTGCCGGAGCTGGGGTTTGTTCCGGGAGCGCGCTGCAGGTGGATCGCTGCCCGCGGGGGGAAAGGCTCGGCTGGTAGATGCCGGCAGGAAGCGTCGGGTGGCCTAGGCACCAGCCCCGGCCATCAGCGCTCTGATCCCAGCCGTGTCGTTCACTACTTGCTGGAGGGGTTGATTAGCTTTGTCTGTAAGCTTGTCGGTGCTACGGAGGACTTTAACCTCCACAGGTAGAAGAATGTGTCCCATGAACATGTAGGTGTCTGCTGTGGTGGTCTCAGGGTAGTGTTTAGCTGCAGTGAACTTGAGCAGGCTGCTAGTTTCCCGGAGAAGCAGACCAGGTACAATAACGGGAGTTACAACTACTGGCGCAGACAGCATGCTCGTGAGGAGGCTCAGAGCCATGAAGCCCTTAAGCTGGAGGTGTCTTGGGTAGTGTCTTGCTGACAAAGACCCACTGGGTAGGTTGCAACTCCAGCTTTTAAAGGACCAGCCTCAGGTGAGCATGGTGCAAGCTAAGCCAGGTGAGGGTCAGGCTCGAGTTTGGACACTTGGCTCCTTGTTTGTAACAGGCTCACGGGTAGGATGGCAGAGCATAGCATATGCCAAGCGGTGTCATGGCTGACAGCCGTTACCGAATGGCAGCTGGTGGCACATGATTGCCTGCCAGCAGGAGCCGTTTCAGTATCTATGAAAAATTGCTTAAAACTGCTCTGACACCTGCAAAGTCATTAATCTCTGCCTTACTGGGAACTTTGCTGTAATTACTGCAGCTAAGGGCTGACTGTCAGTTCAAGGTTTTAAAAAGCCCTAGCTACACAAGCTTCCTGCAGTAGTGCTATTTCCTGTTGCAGTGCACTTGCCGTTTAGTGAACAGAGACTTCTAATTGCACAATGAAAAGGCTGCCTGGCAATTTGGGGTTTATGGGGTGTAGCAAGATTCAGCTCTGCATGGTTCACTCACTTTCCATTGCGGAGCTTAGAGCAAAGTTTCTGGCTGGGTTAGTCTTTTTTTTGTTTTACAGCTGGTATTATTTTAATGCAGACTGGTGTGCTTTAATGCATGATTACAGCTTTTAGAGATTTTTGTTTGGTTGGGTTTTTTCTGTTTCAAGGGTTAAAAAGTTAGCAAAGTAGAAGAAAACACAACTGGTTACAGTTTATCCTATGCTTGCATGCTCTTTTAAATCCAAAGAAAATAAGAAAATAGTTGATCATTTTTAAAAACTTGCAGTGAATAAATTCCATATAGAAAATGTATGCAAATAATAGTAAAACACAAACAACAAATAGTAAATAATTAAAACGAGTTTGAGCAAGCTGTGTACTCTAGAGATTGCCGTCAGGAAAACATGCTGGTTTTCCAGGCTCTCTCTTTTTGGCACATAGGAATATGCTCAAAGGGGACCCATGGCAGACGCAGGGTACATGGGGTGGAAACTAGCAGTGGACTTCTGTGGCTTGAATGAAATTGTGCCACGCTACGAGCCATGCTGGAAACCCAGTATGCACTGGAGTCCAAGGCAGCCAAGCGGTGTGCCACAATGGTTGTTGCTAATGCATTCTCCTCCCTCCCTTTGGCAGCAGAGTGCAGGTCACAATCTGCCTTTACCTGAAGAGGTGTCCAATGCACCTGGAATTCACTGGCCTGGGGTGGAAGTACAAAGTTTTCTGCTTTTACAATTCCTTTCTCTTCCCCTGGCCCAGTGGGCAGGGAGCAAGCAGCTGTGGTACTGAGCTGTCCACAGAGGTTAACCCCCACGAGCTGTGTGCCAACTGGAACCAGTCCTGCACTTTGCTTCCAGGAGAACAGCCTGAGTCCTCCTTCCTGCTGGGCAGATTCAGACAGCTCAGTGACCACAGATGGGTTTCCACAGGAAAATGTAGTTAAACTTCAGAAGCAGACTGAAGCTTTATGTTTGTTTTGAGCAGATGTCTCCCTTGCCAATATCCTTTATAGTTACTTAGTTTAAAAAAATTACACAAGTGTAATTACCAGTGTAGATCATGAAAGAGATAAAAAACATTTTAACTGATGGAGAAGCAGCAGCAATGTGGACTCCATGTAAAATGCTTAACTTCCTGCACCTTACTGGAAACACACGAGACTATACAGGTTTGATTTTTTCCAAAACTACCAAACCAGAGTTGCCACCTATCAAAGCCACATCAAGTCCTGAAATTACTATTTGCAAGGTTTCAAAGAGTTCTAACAATGTGCAGGTCCCACTAAAGTATCCCACTGAGATTACATTGAGGACAAATGCATTTTGATTTATGATCATAATTATTTTCAGTTAGCTAAGAAAAACTGTATGAAAGGATTCTGCATACAGATGAATTAGGGCCTCCATCCGAATTTGTGTTCTTGGGCAGCCAAAGTGAATAAATCAAACTACAACATGAGCTCAAATAACTCTTGCATGGGGGATAAGCACAGTTGTTACAGGAACGTACGCACAAAACTTGCTGCCAAATCTAGAGCAAGAAACAGGTTTTTTTCTTGGCATGAAATGTAAGTCAGTAATTTTGTTCCTTATTAGAAGGATGCACTTCCGATGTGGGATACACTGCTGGTTCCGTATGAATAAAGGTAATTAAATTAATTCCAGTTGGCTTGGCTGAATAAAACAACTGTTTTGAAACTTGGATTCATCACTAAGTTGTCTGTGGTGATAAGACATGTTTGTAATCCACTTAACTTTGTAAAGTACATCTGGGTACACTGTAAGATTTTAAAGTTAATAATCTGGGGAATATTCCATGGCAAATTAATTACATCAGATTCATAAGCAGAGCTGCAAAGTATTTTATTCCTTGAGTTGTGTGACTTCTAAAGTAAGTTTAACGTTGACATTTCCATTACTTTACCTAACTGACCTTTAGTATGATTGTTTTCTAATGGAGAACTCTTGTCACAAAACGTTAAAATTAAGTCTTGTTCAGTGGCAGCTGCAAAAGATGATTTGCCCTTTTGTGAAATTCTACACAATTTATACACAGCCTCACTGACCTTTTTGTAGCATAACCAATATGTGACTTCTCTGACATTTAAAAAATCAAGGTAGCAACAATAACACAGACTCTCTAAATGAAACTTTTATCATGTAATATGTTAAGCAAAAATTAAGTCGGGAATTACAAACATGTATGAATATTAGAGTAACTCCATTGCAGTGCCCAAGTAAGCAACTTAATCCTTTGCTCTTTGGCAGCCACGCCTACAAAAACATTTTAGATTTGAAAAACAACTGTCAGATGAGGTCTATAAAAGGAAAGTTCAGATACTGGTTCCTCTCCAAATGCAGGGCACGTACGTCTGGTTGGGAAGAGGAAGAGAAGTATCTTTGCACATCACCGCAAATTGAGGAGGTTCAAGTAAGTGGTTCATTTGAGAAAAAGAATGCCCAGAAAGAAGTCTGGAAGTACTCTGACTTCCAGAAACACTCAGTTCTCTAGATGTACAACAAATGGGCTGTTCACAGCACTTACAAGTGAAAAAAACCAAACCCTGAAAGAGGTTGGCTTACCTTATTTGCTTTTCTTTCATTGGTGATACATTAAATCCTTGCTGATTTGTTTTGTCTGTTACCCTAGAGGCTGACCTGCTCTCAAACTCACTGTTCATTTATTTTCTGAGGGTTACATATCCTTGTGTATTTTATGACTGTGTGTAACCTTCTGTCCACTCTCAAATAATAACATAAAGAATGAGCCTAAAAAAAAAAAAAACCAAAACCCAAACTGACTCTTGATCAACTCATTATTACCTTGTGAGGATAAAGAGCAAAAGCCATACAGACAGACACTGCATCTAATTTGAGAGATTTATTGCAATTGATTTTCACAATTTCATATGAGTATTTTTTGTAAGAATGTTCCTTTTATCACCTGCTTCTCTACGTAACACTCATATAAATTAACAACTGGCTGCTTTCCTTCCAATTTAGAAATTTACTTCAGAATATTCAGTTTTGCTGACGTAAGTTAAAACAGCAGAATTTTTATTGCATAATTTATTAAAATGTAGAAACATGATACAATTTAATGTGACACCAGAATACTAACTCAATGTATCATATTTTCATTAAAAATGTGCAGAGTTCCCAATACAAAGAGTCCTGACCTGTTAAAATACTGTCTTTTAAATAAACAGCTAAGGATAAAAAAAATATATTGTGGCACTTTAGGAAATGAAATTTTTTTAAATTGGATATTACAATGCTCAAATCAAATGCTCAGATCAATGCACAGTTTCCAATACAAAAAGTCCTGATCTCTTCAAATATTATCTTTTAAATAAAGAAGTAAGGATAAAAAAAATATTGTGGCACTTCAGGAAATGAGATGTTCTTTTTTCCTTTATTGTGTATTACAATACTCAAATCAATACAGGTTCAACAGTAGCAGGGGAAATACTTTCAATCTATCATATCTGCAGGGCAAATCATCTTGAACTTTCAAAAGCAGCTCATGTTACGGTGTCAGTCGTTTGGGATCCCGTGGAAACATGGAGGTCTGACGAACATTATGCAGCCCTAGGTACAGCATAGTTACTCTTTCCAGCCCTACAACAAATGAAAAAAACCCATCAGCATAGTCACTCATTTGTTTGAAACTTAAAAAGCTAAAGGTATTTGGACCAGATGAGGTCCCTTCCAACCTGGTATTCTATACCCACAGTCAGCCTCACACAGCAGTGTGACCAAATACTGGCATGTATGCATCAGCGTCTCTGACTACAGAAAGAAGAACCAAAGCCAGGCATTTTACATACCATGATGCAGAATTCGTTTGGAAAGTTTATCAGTAAGCAATGGCTCTAGAGACTCAACCCTGAATCACTTTCGACTTTTAAGAAAGATGGTATAGAATATTGAAATGGGAGGTGGGTAACTGGGAGAACCATATGTTGAATACAATAAACAGCAGCATAGCCCAAACCAGTCTTAACATCTTCAGAGTAAAGACATTAAGTGTCATAAGCAACAACAGAAAAAACCTGCAGTTGGGGGATCTTATTCCAAACTCTCTACAGTAAAAAATGTAGATTCAGCAATATGTATCTGTATAACTATCTGCTGATGTCTTTTATAATAATAAATATTTCACTAGTGATTGTCTTCTTGAAATCTTAGAGGTTATTATGTGTGTACTGTGGAACATGGAAAAACTTCCTAATTCATGGGGCTACATATCATCTACATGGATCATCTGCAAATGCTTGCATCTCCTCTGGCTCCCAAGTAGTGCATAATCATAGATGTAGGTAGATGTAGATCATCTTGTAGGTATTTCAAAACAGTTGTCTCAGTAGCGTATTGTAGATGTAATGCATTTACTGAAGGCGAACTTAGTTGTTCTGAGAACATGCTGAGAATATACTAAATCTACTTTACAAAAATAAGGCAAATGCAGAAAGACTGAATCAAATAAATAATTGTGTTTACTGATGAGGACCTACAAAAGTGTCCTATTTCCACATGCATGAATAGTTTCATCCTGCTAATGGAAGCAATGTACATAACTGTAAATTGTTATAATTAAGATACCTAAACGCTATCTGTTCTCATTTTAATATCCAAAATACAGCCAAGACACAAAGCCTCAGTACCTTTGCTAAAACCATTAGCATGAGCCAAACTGATCATTGATATTCAGTCAAATCGCTGAAGATGACAACCAATCACTTATTTCTCCTCACTACATAACAGCTTCATCAAATGCACTAAGAGACCGGTGGCTTCTTGGATTAGTAGGCAATGATAAGTTCATACATAATGCGGTATTTTCTTGCTTCCTTAAATTCCCCTCATTGGTCAAATTTGAAGGTGATGTGCCTGGCTAATAAATGGACACTTCTTCTTGTGATCACCTGCTTTTTAAACTTGTCAGACCACGCCATTATGAGTTTAAATTCTCCATCATAAACAGCCCCATGCATTGCTTACTAAGGCTGCTATTCTCATTTTTAGAAAAAATAAATAGTAATAAAAAATAAAATAAATAAGAAAATAAAAATGAATAATAAAATAAATAATAAAAAATAAACCACATACACTTACCTATTCCACCACCTGCATGTGGAGGTGCACCAAAACGAAAGGAATCGATATAAGCCTTTATTTTCTCCAAATCTAGAGAGGAAAAAGACATGTTTCTCACCTGCTTAATGAACACCAAGCCAAACATACAAGTGACTAGAGAACTGCAAACACAACAAAAAATTTACCAGTTAACGTACTAACTAACAGTGTGGTTTTACTCATCAAACATGTAAATTATCCAGGACTATTTAGAAATTATAACAGTTTTGATTTTATAATGCTGTTAATAACTTAGGGAAGAAATTCTAGAACTGAGTAAGAGCTAGGCCCAACTGTTCATGTGACTTACAGAAAATGGTGATTTCTTGAATAAACTGCAGTAAGAAAGCAAAGATTTAGCAACTATTTTTCCATCTTGGTACAGTGGGAGCTACTTGTTTTTTGCCATTCATTGAAAGCATAATTTTAACCTACATTTTACTATTGTGAGCACCTGGATTTACTCTTATCCTTCTACTATTAGCTGGCCTTGTCCCTGCTGAGATTTTATTTATTTTTTTAAATCTCACCAAGGGACACTTGCTTATTTGCTCTCAGTTCAGTAGAGAGAGGGATGACCAAAGGAGACTTGTTTGTCTACCCTCATTTTGTTGAACATATTTCCTGTACTACGTTCTCTATAAAGTCCTTGGAAACAATTCCTTTTCATTCAAGTGTTGGTGGGAAAGTAACCATTTTCTTAATAGCCCCACTCTAGATTAAAATGGTTAAACAGAATTAGATGCATTAATATTAAGAATGAAACAGCATGATGATTTTAGCACTACCACCTTGTAACAAATTCTGCCCCAAATTCTTCCTTTAAAGGAAACAAATCCAATCCTGATTTATACTGTTTTAAATTCAGCTTCATGTTGTTTACCAATGCCATGATGCTGGGCTCTTTCTGTCAGCAGCTGAGGATCGTGAATTCTCTGCGCTCCAGACAAGATCTCTTCCCCTCTCATGAACATATCATAAGAGTTAGAGTTTTTCTGGAAAAACAAAGATGAGTTTATTTCCACCTACAGTTGCTCCATCCTTACGTGGCAAATGTGCACCTCTCAATAACTTCACTTATCTGAAGTGAAGTATCCAAAGTTGTGCATTAAGACTGCAATGTATCTGGAGTCTGGTCAGGAATTACATCCCTTTTGAATCCTCCCGTTAAACTACAGTTAATTTTAAAAACTGAAGTTCATGCACATGCCCTCTGAAAAAATACTACATTTGCATATAGTTATCCCAGCAAAAGATGCTCTAACAATATTTACCCTGGATTTAGAAATGAACTGGGGAATTTCTAACAATTTTAAAAAAAGTATATTTTCTGTTAAATTGTCTATTATCCTAGAAGAATGGTTTTGCCTCTTTTCAGTGATGGCAGCAGTGTTCTGACCATGGAGATCTCTCCATAAAGCTCTCCTAGCTATACCTAGATTTGTTTCTGTCCAGTATGTTTTCACCAGTGAACAGTAACTACAAATATTTTACATGTCATGTAACACTGATCTAATTTTGTTACCAGAATTTCAATTATAACAGTGGATCACAAATATACTTTATTTAATTTTCATCAAGTTATCCCCACACAGAATAATTCACACTGAAAAAAACCCACTAAGAACAACAAAAAATTTTACTTACAGGATTTACTGGGTCTGGCATTGTATAAAAAGGCCTCACAGCAAGAGGATATTTGTCAAGAATATAGAAGTCTGTGTCATACTGAAAGAAGGTATAAGAGAAAATGATGTAGAGAACAAATTAAAAGAGGAAGACATAATCAGTGTTGTGAATCTCTGAAACAGAAGAAAAAAGATCTTCCAGTATCTTTCCACAAATTTAATAATATTATCTTAAAAAGATGATACTTATCTATAGAAGTCATGTATTATTTTTCAGATTTCCAACACTACTTGTGTAAATTTAAAAATGTTTAGCAGTAAAATGTTTTTCTGTAGTAGCAGGTACTTACCCGTCTCCTACAGATTTAGTTAGAATATGGGTTGCTTGGTTGGTTGGTTTTAATTATGTTGAGATCTGGGTTTGGAAAGTACTATCCTGTTTCATGTACTCAGTATAATAGATGATAGAATAAATATAAAAGACTGAAAATAGTTTGAAACAGCTTATTATGTTAAAGACAAAACTGTCTGTAGGTTAAATAAGCAGCAACAAAATGGGAATGAGTCAACAATTAAAAAATGTTTATGCTAATCACAAACTCTTCACAACATCTACGTTTTGAGGTACTGTATTCTCGATCAATGTGTAAAGAGTTGTTTTACACGATGTAAGCATTTATCCCAACCCAATGACTCAATGACGTTAGGTTTCATAGTCAATCACAAATTTATTTATTCTAAAATAACTGTTACCTTTTCCTTTACCAGGCGTCCCAGGAGCTTTTCATTAGGTGTGCTGAAAAAGATTTATCACCATTAAAATTAAGTGATTTAAACTTGGGCTGATTATATGCTCCACAAAGCTAAAAAGATTTCAAGCTACAGATTTTATGCACCCTACCCTTTAGAAACTCTAGTACTTGTTTCTGAATGCTTTGGATTGTGCAGACAAATTTCAGAAATAAAGGATATTTATTTTTGTTCCTAAATACTTTGTACTAGTCCTAGAAAACACTTAAATTAACTGATACCTAAAGATATTCTTGCTCTTAATATGACTACTTCCTACTCACCAATATTCTGATTACTGATGAATTGTGTACTCTATTTCCTATTGGCATATACCTTGTGCAGTCATTTCTTCTTAGGCACAATTAATTGAGAAATACCATAAGCAGTTGCTGAAGAAATTGTTTTGCTCTATCAAACTGTTAAGATTGAAACTTCTTCAACATGCAGATCATTTAACTGTAAAATCGTATATTATCCTAATGGTACTGGATATATACAGGGAAGAACAGAAACCTTTTATTAAGTGTCTTTTTAAAAGTTTGAATATAATCAGTTAGTTAAACCCATCTTCTGGTAAACCAATGGGAATGCAACCATACATGCTTAATCTTTTTCCTAAGAGGTGGAAAGAAGTGAGAATGTGTCACTGACAGGAAAGACCTTAAGACTGAAGAAGCATTTTATTTAATTCTATTCAAAGACGTGACAATTCACACGAAGGACCACAACTGTTAGAAAAACAAGCACTTCTTATCCCTAGACAGTCAAGTTACTCTCGCTTTATGTTTTAAGTTACTTTTTTTTGGATTTCAGAGTTTGTACATACAGGCTATGTTAAAAGGAAGGAGTATTTTCATATCCTTTTCATTTATTTGTCAAGAGAGTTGGATACAAGTACTGTTTATTCCTCTATAAGCTTATGGTTCCTCCTTGAGGGTTGTCAGTTGAACAGTACAAAACTGACACTTTCACAAGACTGACACATTTGCATACAGCCAAAGTACCTCAGATCTTCTTCATCACCCATCTCAATACCAGCCTCCCTAAGCATGGCCACAGCTTCACAGTATTCCAGCCTCAGAGTTGGCTCCAAAAACTTAAATGGCTCACAGGGGAACTGTTTGTTCACTGTCTGAATTTCAGTTTGGAATCTACATACAAGGAAACAAGAACAGAAGCAAAATACAAAACAGTCAAGAAATGTACTCTCTT
>JBCJKH010043114.1:0-17619 GCA_039877255.1 Loriculus beryllinus
AGCCTCAGAAAAGCTCACATTCCAGTACAAATAGTAACCTTTCTGTTCATCTCAGAGCTTTTTACGTGGTCTCAAGCTATTAGAGGACACATAATGCATTACATTTTTCAAGTATCTTTTATTAAGATATCCAGAGTTTCCTGAAACTAAAATGAAGATTAAGCCCCCCAATATTTCTTGTTTTGTTGTTCTTAGTAGGGCAATTTTGTGGATGGATTTGTGTAAAGTTTTTTTAGAACTGGAAAAGACTGGATTTCACTAGTAGTTTCTTGTCATAGTTCTTTCAGTGACCTCTTAGTAGAGATCAGAAGTTCATGAAGTTGTATAGAACAAGTTCCTCCAATGAAACAAAAAATGTTGTGACATTTTTCAAATTTATTCAGAGATTTACCCCAAATTTTGTTGAAAATCATACTTCATCTGCAGTTCAGTCATAGCAATCGGAATTTTAAATATAATACATTTATTTTTATAGAGCCCATGGTCTCATAGATCTGGGACTCTAATGAAACATTTGTGAGACACTCTCACTCACTCTTCTTCAACAATGGCATTTTAAAGCAAAATAGGTTGCCTACAGTTCATAGCAGGAGCAGAAAGTTAGAAATCATGGTGGAATTAATGATACATTAAAAGTCAAGAAGACTGTAAAAACTGCATGAAGATCATGATAGCATAGTACTTAGAATTAGCACTAGTGTAATAAAGGAAGGCTGACCCTTTTAGTGTTAGGAAATGTTAGTCAACCATAAGATAAATTTGTTATTACCCCAGTGTCCTATTTTTTTTTTTTTAAACCTGTTACCTGTGTATTGTACATTCATGTTAAATGGTATTATATCACAGAAGTCAGCTTCTCAATCACCTCACTTGCTCAGTGAGAATAGTCTTCAATATTCAGTGTTCAAGGTTAATTATATTATCTTGTCTCTCTTCAATGTGATAAGATGTTGTACAGGTAGGTTTTCAGTCCATAGTTCTGACCCATCCATATGGACCTCTTCAATGACAAGTGGAAATTTAGTTTCAGTCCTGAAAGCATTATAGATGCATTAGCATCAGTTCATATCCTTGTTAACAAAACCACTTAGCCAGCAAAGCTACTTGCCTTTAGTGAGCTGTTACTTTTTTGTCCTAGACATGTTTAAGTTGTATTAAGGGAAAATGCAGTTCTTGCCTACAGTATGTAGATTGGATTATGACGTTTGGATTTATCAAAATTAGCAACATTTACAACCTTTTTTACAACTGAAATTATCCTATTGAATATCATACATTGACAGTTTCCAGTTTTATCCTTCCAAAAATTGTGTAAAGTGCAATAATAGGCTTATTTTAGCACAAAAAAAAGTATTGAAAACAAATGTCTCGGTATAGTTTCATGGTCAATGTAAACATATTAGTCAGTGGATAGAAAAGCAACTGGAAATTGCAAAAAATTGCACAAGAATACAGGTTGTTCATTTATCTGCTTCAGTTCATTCATCTCTGCCCTAGCAGGGCTGCTAAGTCATTTAGAAGTTCTGGTGATGTCAAGAATACCAAGTAGGTGCAAACACCAGGGCCATGTAGTGACGATGAAAGGCTTGCTTAGAAAACCCTGCTGGTGTTCACAGTGAGGATGTGATAATCAAGAAAAGGTGCTGAAAAATGCTTTAACTGGATTTTGAAACTTGATACTAAATAGATTATACAATGCCTGTTGCTCCTGAGCATCATCAAAGTCTTCTTCTCCCTTTTATATGCCCAAATACTTTACATCTTCAGTTAGGAAGTGGTTTACTTTCAGCCAATGCTATTAAACAGTTACAGCATATTGATTTTGGGGGAAAAAGAAAACCAAAACAGCCACCAACAAAACAAACAAAACAAAAAACCCTAAGTTCTGAAAAGCATATTTGAGTGTTCGTCAATTAGCAGGTTGAACAAAAGAAAGTAAATGTACTATTCATATTTCACAGAACATTTTTTTAGTACCTATCTCTCAAAGTATTTAATACAATTATAAGTAACCATGAGAAGTGTTCATATTTTGAAGACAGAAAAAAAAAAAAAGTAAATATTACTGTGTCATTTTACACAGCTTAAATGTGAAAAAGTTTATAAATTTTTATCTTGTAATCAAGTGAGAAAATTAAGTATAAATTATTTGAGTGCTGCAAAAGATTATTCCATTAGTGGATAGTCCTCAAACTTAAGATGCTGGCAGATGATTGCAACTAACAAGGACAGTGTTTGCACACACAATGGCCTGAGTATTCCCCACTAAGTATTTTTTTTATGTTGTCAGGCTTGATAAATCCGCGTTATTTCTGTAGCATGGAAGAACCCTTTTCAGGTACCTTTTGTACTTATGTCTACACAGCTTAAGTGCCAGGATCTCAGCAATACTGATTCAGTACCAGTAAAGAAACAGAGTATTAGTAGAGAAACAGCCAGCTAGTTAGACTTCCATCTTTAGAAGTGTAAGAGAAAGTTAAGCAACCATGTAAACATTGTCTGAATTGGCATGTTTTAATTAATCACTAGACTGAGGTTGTGTCTGTCAGCATGCAATGCACTATAATATGTAGAAATGATCACTGCAAATCACTGCTCAGTGCTGAAACAAACCTGTTGTACAGCTGAAAATAATTTATGTAATCCATTTTCTTTTCCATTTCAGCAGATGAGGAATGGGGGAATGTGTGCCTGGTTACTTGTCCTGGAAAGTTTAGCATAAAAATACAGAAGTAGGAGCCACGGTAGTGCATGCAATAAAAAAACATTTCCTGGTGTTTCCTGTTACTGTTATCTCAGATCTTTAAAGATTTGGGATTTTGACAAAGAAATGAGCTAAAATTGAGAGATGGAGACTGAGTATAAATTAAAAATTGACTGTAAGCTTCAAAAGCCTAAAAACAACTACCCATATGCAGATGTTTGTATTTCACGGTATCCATTGAGCACTGTCATCACTCTTAACTTCAGTGAGGAGGAGAACATATATGCAAAATTTATATCTTGTCATGTAACGCCAACAGTACTTTCAATAATTTTGAGGAATTACAGTGTGTAACTGAATGACTTTAGACTGCAAGCTTGTTTATATTCTATTTATTTATGTTATTTCCTAAAATAATGGGTTAAAGCCGTTAAAGTAAATGTCTATGGGGACATACACTTAGACCAGTAAAAAAGATGTAGGCTTTCATGCTCAAGGATGTGCTTTCTTTAACTCTCTTGTGTAACAGAGCCTGGACCTCCGAGTGCCACAATAAATAGCAGCAAATGTTGTTTGTCATAAGTGCCCTCTTCAAAGATACTTTGAGGCGTGCTAGAATTATTACATTGAGTTATAGAATTAATTAAAAGTAGGAGATCAGAAAGCCAAAGAGAGCAAACACCTGATTTGCAGCAGTGGTCTGCTTACAATCCTTTAACGGTGCTTCAAAGATTGGATGGATAAAAAAAGACTGAATCCATTCTGTCGCCCAAGTATCATGGGGAAAAAATCGACAAAACCCATCCTTTATGGCCCATGAAAATGATTGACTAGAAGTTTTAAGTTAGAATATGGATTATACTAATTTTTGTGACAGAAATCTAATACTATCTTAAGTGCTAGCAATTTTTTCTTTTTTACACATAAAACTACAAGATTTAACACAGAGAATGAATGACAATGTCCGGAGTTTTCCGGCTCCTTTGTTGCTTTCTTCTAGTTTGAGATGAACTCATTCAGTGGCTTATTACATCTCAGGTAACCTCTTTGGACATTGTGTAAAACTATTCTATATAGCTAAATCTCTCCAGCAGGCCCAAGGGAAGGGCTTTGTTCAAATTCTGCACCCAGGTCCATGCACCAGATAGTTCAAAACTACCGGGATTTGTCTGGATATCCTAGGTAGTATGTCATGGATACATATCCATGTACCAGAAGAAGAAAATGCAACAAGGTTTTACCAATGGAATGCCGAGTAACTGAAGAATATATATTTGGTGTTAGAGGATGTTGCTAAGCAGACATCAGTTTAGTCTTCAGGGAGGTAAGATCTGAATGCTGAACACTGGTTACTGTACAAGGTAGAGCTGTCCAGTGAACAGGACACTTGTCTTAAACTTGGTAAAACTAAATTGAAAGATTTCTGCTTCCTATAGACTTTAAGAAACCATTAAATAAATCACTCAGAGTGTATCCATCAGTGTCAGTATAACAAGAAATAAACCATTTTGATTAACTCTTTTAGTAAGAAACAGCACTGAATGCCAAGAAAATAATTTATTTTTTCTTTTTTTTTTTTCCCAAATAGTTTGAAGTAGGAGACTTGATGGGGGATGAGGAGCATATGTAGATCCTTGCCTAAATGATTAGTTTAGCCCTCAGCATCTTCAGTCACAGATTATATTGTAGTTTTCTAAATTTTAGCATGAGGTTATTATTAGTATTCCTAAGCTAAGGTCAAATACTTCGCTGAACAGAAGGCAAACAAGATGAAACAGACCTCTCAGTAAATTCACAGGGATTTTAATATTCAAGTCAGTCTACAACTCTACAAAAGGTGTAGAAATTAAATTTGGACTAGACAATGCAACAGGTAATTGAGGGATGGGACAACCCAAACGAACTCTGAGCAATCACCTGCACCAAAATCTTTGTTTAAACTCCAGCAAAAGTTTGTGAAGGATTTGTATTGAAAAAGTTAGTAGATAAAACACTACGTGAAAGGAGTGTGCCAATGAAATGTCTTTGTCTTCTGCAATAAAGGAAATGAATGATAGTAGCACAAAAGTTACAATAGAAGACACCATCCATCAAGAGAGCTCTTAAAAAATACATTGTAGGGAACAATTGTGCAGTGTCAGGGGGATGAATTAGATGACAAAAAGAAAATTCATTTGAAATATCTGAAATGAGCTTTTGTTCCTACGTGCTACAACAGGAGCAGAGGAAACTGCATGCATTAATATGAGAAAGCTGCATGCATCACATAAGCAGAGTCAATGCAGATTTGCTGCATATTTGACTATATTTCAAAAATATATTTGACTATATTTCAAAGGTCATTGAATGATCATTAAGGATGAATAAGACTAATTTTAAAAGTATATAGAATTACTTTTGTTTGATAAAAAATATATGTTTAACATATGAACAAGGAAGGCAAACCCCTGTGTTTTCTGGACATGTCAGTTAAATAGTTTTCCCTGTATTTGAAAGATGTTTATTCCCCTATCTGAGAACACTATGGGATTTTTCATAACTAGCAGCACCACGCAGATAGATATTTGACCTTAGAAAACAAAATTAAAGGTGAATTAGGAATGCTAGAGAGACAAGATTTTCGACTCTCCTGGGGTGATGCTGCACTCTAATAGTGACTCTGGCAGAACTGCAAGTGTCCCCAGCACTGGCACTGATTTTATTAATGGAAAAAGGTCTTCCACCACTCAAGCAGAGCAAGCAGAGCTGGATGTTGCTAACAGGATTTACCAGTGGTTCCTGACTAGGTAAAGTGGTGATTCAGGTTCAAGGTAAGAAGGTTCAGAAATGGTAAGAAGGTCCAGAAAAATAGGGAGTTCAGTCAGCAGTAGGGGGAATTGAGAACACAGACAGAACTGTCCACTTGGGCAGGAACTGATGATGTTGGGATGAACTGAAATGGGATTCGTGGTCCATTGGCAGGGCACATGAATAAGCATCTACCCTAAGGCAGGGCTGTGCCAGTGAGGTTCTTTGGTACCGTCAAAGCTCTTGACATCTCAGATTTTAGCAAATTCTCAGGATGGTGATGACAGCGTGTAGAAGTTGGCAGTGTAAACGTCTGCCTCTCAGTTAACCTAAGCTAGTCGGTTTTATCAAAAGAGAATTCTTCTCAACCTAAGGCAGACTTCTAACAAAGGTAAGTAGATCAGTATGGGCTCGTAGCTAGCTTACATAAAGACCTCCACATTGCAGGGATCCAAAATTAGGAGAGGTCACCAGATTCTCAAATTGCATACTAAGTAGCAGCATAACAATGAGCAATAAATCCTACTCAGTACCTTGAAATTAAAATTAGAAATGCCTTGCCACCTTTTTAACAATGTGAAAAACATTATTATTTTGATAAGTGTCAGGAATGACACTATGGGTGTCTTTTGAAGTTGACTGGGAATTTTAGGATCATGTAATTTAATTAGTGTTATTTTTCTTTTAAATCAGTGAAAGTTCAAATAAGGGCCTGTCTAGACATATGCAGTCAATAAGATAACCAGGTTAGACTGCGTAGTACAATACATACTGATTTGGTTTTGTAGTACAGAGTGACATTTTATCCATGAATCAGTCTCATGAAAGAACTGACAAGAATGGTTAGAAAAGAAAAACATGTATGAGATACAGATCCTGATTTGAGTTACAGTGGCATAAAGATCTTTAAAATCTAGTTGAGAAGGTGCCACTTGCTTTGCTTGTTCAATTTTCCTTTTAACACACAACCAAAATGGTAATTTACCTTCTTTGTTCACTATCAGATCTCTGAAAATATTTTTATTGTTTCTTACAGGTGATGTTGGTGATTGGGGCAGCTTTTAATGTGGAGGCATAGGTGTCCTTCCCAAAAATAACTCTATAAACTTCACTAAGTCTTTGTCTTAACAGCAACACAGTGACTAAGAAATCTATCACAGAAATAGTAGCAACTGTAACAATAAGTAACAAGTTTCTATAAATACACACTCATCTTTTACTGGTATTTACACATTTGCATGTTATACTCTGTAGCAAAGTTTTTTCTTGTGGTTTCCTGAACAGTAGAAGGCAAGAAGAGCAGATCACTTTCCTGGTTTTGAGGGTCACATGCATGAGGATGCTGAAGTGTCAGTGTGATGTGGATTTATGTCTGCTCTCCACTGGTTCAGCTACACTATTTCATGAAAGATTTAAATAGCATAATTCACAACATGTAGGTCATTGGAGGAAATTCATTTTTCCTTCAGTAGTAACTTGTGGTCTTCAGACCACATTTTTTCTGGACAATGAGCAGTCCCTTTCTCCACTCTGAACTGTGTCCTTCTACCCTGTTTTCATCCTTTTCCCATCTGTTTATTCTCCTTTCCATCCCCATCTTTGAGCTTCTAGTCTCATTGATAGTGAATCTCCTTTTAATTCTTCTAATTGACCAAATCTTTATGTGTCTTCCCCTTCTGTAATGATCTTTGACCTTCATGAGGGTTTTCCTGTCATTTACCTTTTCTGTTCTTTATTTTTTTTGGCTCACAGGCTCCTTCACTTTCACTTTTCTGTTTAGATAAGTGTTTTATCTTAGAAGTAGGGTTTGCTTTGGTTTGTTGGGTTTTTTTGGGCGTGTGTGTGGGTTTTTTAAGACCTTTTTGGCTTCTCCCTTTGCTCCTGGTTTTCTTCTTTGTTGATATCAAGAAGACATACATTTTGCTCTGCATGAAACATCTGAGTTATTTACTACTATTTCTTGCTGAGGTTCATTACAATCTTTTCATCTTCTTGATTAGTGAAGATATTTTGTTTCATCATTCCTAACTTGCTTTGTGGATATCATCTTCAGTCTTTGTTTGCCCCCTCCTTTATTGTTTTTTTTTTCTCTCTCTACCTGATCTTGCCCATTTTGCAAGGGCACCACAATCAAGAAAAGCCTCCATTAATTCCAAATCATCTTCCAAATCCCTCATTTATGTTCAGTGTTTCAACTGCAACAGCTGGAGGAAGCAGAACAAGCCTTAAATGTCATTTAACTAAACTGTCTCACTAAGTATTTTAATTTGCTATCTTGATCCATATATCAGAGCAACTGCAGCTAAATTTGGGTGACACAGCATGGGCATATTATTTGGTAAATGTGAAATATTGTAACTGCTAAAGTAGAGAAGAGTATTTCTAGGTTGAACAGGCACCACAAAACTGTTTATATCCAGCTCAAGAAAGTTGATCTGATCAACTGATACACATTTCTGCTAACAATATTTTAGGTAGGAAAGTGTTTCCCCTGACAAGCATGACAAATACTGTTACAGTATTTTCTTGCCTCTGCTCTGCTCTTTGACAGTGGCAGCAGAGTTATTGTTAGGCTCAGGCAGAGCTATTTATACACTGGGACTTGCAGTGCTCCAGAAAAAAAAGAAATTAAATCCTCGCTTCTTTTAAAAAAATATATATTTACTCTATTGCTAATCATTATAAGAACAGAAACCCAATTTCCTAATTCAGTTGATTGATGTGAAATAGAGACCTTCTTATTTTTTCGTTGTTTAGATTGAAAACTAAGGGGCAGGAATGGCTGCAGCATTGGAAGCTGTATAAAGAACAGCTGAAATGTTTTCATCCCACCTGCAGCCCCAGGAGACGCTTCTATGTTCTTGTTTTTAATATGAAGGAGATTTTAGCACTTCAAAAGGTAAAGCCTGTTTTTGACTGCACTGCATACATGCATTCCTTAAGCTGCAAATTAGGAGAGAGTCAAGATTTTTTCCCTTTTCCACCTGTTTCTGTTATCTGAAGAATAGCTGAAGATGTCTGTATCTATCCTGCATACCAGCAAGAAAAAAAATTGCTTTCCTAAAACTCTTTCCCATTGCTTTCTTAAAACTCTTCCCTTCAAACTCAAACATTCATGTTGACTGGAGAACTGTGAAATTAAGTTTGGTTTTTTGTACTGAGGTTCAAACTGGCAGACTGCTGAAATACCTGAACCTTGAACAGGTGAAAACAGAAAATAGACTTCCAGAAATTTTCTTAGGAATAAATGTATATGAGTCCCTGATCATCTCTAAGAAAACATCCTGTGTTATCTCCTTTTGATGTTTATTTTTAATTCATGATTTTGAGGGATTTTTGCATTGTTTGGACATACTCTTATTAATTACATTATTCTATATCACAGATAGTCAGTCAACTTCTGCTTTCCATTTCTTGAAATGTATTGGTTCCAGATGATAGACTCATAGGAACCCTAATGAACTAGATATAAACTTTCCTACACATTTCAAAACTCAATTTCCACCTGAAATTCTGATATATTTAGACCCCCAAGGTATTAGGTGCTATTCCAAGCTATCTAGGTCTACTTAACTTGGTACCTGCACAATTTTCTCAACTTTTATTTCTAATAAATGCAAACACAAGTTTCAATTTTCTTTCAGCTATTTCCCCAAAAGTTTGACACTATTTATAATTTTTACTAGTTTCAGATTCTGGCAAAGAGATGTATTTTCTAACAGTGGGACAAAACCTATTCTCATTTATTTCAGATGCTAAACTACACATACCTTTACAGTAAAAAGAAAATTCATTCTTTCAGATTTACTTTTTCAATGTTTAGGCCTGACTGGTACTGAGATTTTTGCACCATATTGCATAGAAGTGATTGCTTTCCTTAATTAATTTGTTTGATTTTTTTTTTTTAACTCTGACAAAATGAACCACTTTGCTATGTTGTCATATATGCTTAACTGATTCAATTTTCAAGATAAACCCATTTTTTCAGAAGATTTCCTAATTGGCCTGGTAGCTTTTTAGCAGTAAAAAAAAAACCCCAAACAAACCAACAAACCAAACAACTAAAAATTAAATTAAGACACCAAGAGGAAGCATAATATACCCAAGTTTTTGAAATAAAAAATATTCAGTGTTCTTTGGCTGAAAATTCATACTTTTAATTGGCACAAAATTCATACTTTTAATTTTTAAATTATATTTGCATTATGTCTTTGTTCTTAGATCTACATCTTGCTATTTAAGAGTTAAATACATTATCAGTTTTCAGATTAATAATTTGGGATACTTTATTAGCATTCTGTATGTCAAGGGTTTTCTTGTAATTCAAATTTTGAAAAAAAAAAAAGGATAAAATAATTTATATACAAATTCCTGGAGATAGTTTTGATTTTGGTTGGTTCAAGCTTGTTTGAAAATTTCTGTGGAAGTTGCTTAAGATTTTCATTGCATCTTTGTCTTGTATGATTGCTCAGTATCAGGAAAATTGCTCTCTGAATCTTGCAGATCTGTTCATTTCACTCAGAATGATTGCATCTACTTTATGTAAGGGAGTAATGATTGTCCTCAATTTATTTTCTTTTAATAAAATGTGTGTCTGAAGGGCAGAAAGAACAAAATGCAAAACGCAGTTCTGGATAGTTTTCTCTTTGGTATTTGCCATCTTTGTCAAAGCAGCTATCTTTGTTGCATTCTTTAGTGTGATGTTGTCTCAGCTTTTAACTCTATCTCTTAGTGACTCCAGTGAAAACCAGTACATGCAAATTGATATTATTTCTCTCACAAGCAATAAAGTAAGGCTTTTCTGTTTTCAAGGACTTTTGAATATAGGTTGGACATAACCAGTTCTGGATTTTTTTTAATTTTGTTCCACCATTATATTCCAGTTTCAGCATGCTGTCAACTGTTGCTTGGATGAACTGAAAATTACATGCATCATTCAGCAAGTAAATAGATGTTTAAAAAAAATCTTTTGCAAGTATCTGGATTACATGCACCAAATTATTATGGATGGATTTATTTATTTATTTTCCAGGGCTACATGTATTCTTCCGTATTGCTGTTAAGTAAGACTTCCAAATAAGAGGTATATAATTGCATTATAGCAGCATAGTTCTGTACCCACAGATTCTTCCCATTTAGGACTTTATTCAACAAGAAAACACTGTAAATGATTAATCAAGTATTTTTGAAGGCGATAAAGAATTCAGGAAAATATTTCTCTGTCAGCTGCTACCATTCATCAGAATTCAGTGGCAGCTTTTCATACCACATCACTTACTCTAGATAATGAGATCAGTCATGAAGTTTCTGTCTTGACTTCAGCAGCCTGAGCATGGTTTCACTGTTTTTCACTCCAGCAGTTGTTTAGTATGATTATTATATATTCATCAATGTGCAATTCTTTCCAGTTTAGAGGATACTTAACACTGCAGTTTCTATCTATAAGATTTTAAAATCATTGCTACTACTAGTATTTTTCATGTTTTTACCTCAAATACTTTATGTTCTGCAGAATTCTTTATGCAAGCCTATTCTAGCAACAACTGATTCTCATAAAATAACATTATGTTTTTTGAATATCACTCATTCTCCACCTACTACTACAGGACATAATGTACTGTCTTTTGACTGATGTACCTGATCTTTTGACTGATGTATCTGATACCCAGATACTTAAAATAAATATCTAAAAACAAAATTAAAAAAAATTACTGAAAGAATAATGAAGTTACAATTTTTTAAACTCAAATAGCAGATCTTTATTAGCTGTTTGAGGAATGCACATAGTCATTAAAATAATGCTTGTATTTTCTTTATAGCAACCAGATAGTATTCTCTAGGTGCTACGTATAGCTCTACAAGGATTTGACAAATGAAACCTTTCCTAAATTGCTAAATTATTGAAGGTGTGAATATACACACATGTGATATCTACTTTATATAAGGTTAGCAAAGAACCTAAGAAGAAGTGATTCTAAAGATACAGGAAGTGGGAAGAAATGATTCAATCTAATAACAAGAGTTATCTGAAGAATGTCATTTTCAAGCTACTCTGTAGAAATGTTTAAGAGCTTGATCTAGGAGTGTAGGAGCTGACAATGGCTACTGAGCACACTCGAGATACAGGAAAAGTCTGTAGGCAATTTACATCAATACACTACGCCCACAGGGTTATGCTCAAAGTCATCTGCTGTCAAGGAGAGACCAGCACTGCAATTTACAGTGAAGAACAGACTTGTTTAACTTGTTCGTCTACAGAAAGAATAAACAACATAATGTGAACAAAGGAGATAAGTTGCAGCAAACTTACAAAGCTACTAAGCTTTCTAAGTCATAGACTAAATTCAGTAAAAATGAGGTCCAGGCAATAACACATAAATAGCTTCTATTCATTTCAAGAACTGCTTATCAAAAAACACCATTTAGCCATTAGTGATTAAGAACAGTGATATTATAACAGACATTACATCCCTATCCAGTGTGTTGCTTCATCTTGGATATATTATTATAACTTACTGAGAGACTTTTATTTGATCTCATGACTGCTGCCTATTTTGGAGCTCTCTGTTCAAGTATGAGAGAATAAATAGATGAGTAAAGGATACTAAAACAGAAGGCTGTTAGGGAGAATGCTGAACAATTATGTTCGTAGCAGATTTGCTTGAACTAATTACAACCAATTTTCATGTGAGACTATTTAGATGTACAGCTTCTGCAGTTTCTGTTTTTCTTAATGTGTGAAGGGAAGAGGTGTTCTGAGAGTTGAACAGGTGAAATTGATGGACAATTCAGAGAGCTGGAAAGTTGCAGGAAAAATGGATGCTAAATAAAGTAGCTGTGAAGCACTGGGATAGTATCTTGAAGAGTGATACAGAGTTAGAGCTTGCCTTCTGTTTTTGAAGGGACCTGGTATACTTGACTGCAGGGGAGCCCTGACAATTTTACTACTAACTTCAATGAGGAGGAGACATATAGTTATCTTTCTATATAAAGAGAGTTTACTATCCAGATGCTTTGCTGAACAAAGGTATTGTTAATTACTGACAGATTAATTTGATCCTTGTAGTTAACCTTCTGACAAAATGAGATTTTATATCAGCTGAGTGAGACTGGGAGAGAGCTCTTACTTTTTAATATCAAGTCTTATACAGTTCATCAGCTTTACAGATTAGAAGTCTGACAACTCTTTATGTCTCCTAGTATATTACACTGGCTGCTTCACAGCAGCAGACACTGATAGATATGCATTAGTTTTATAATGCTTAGGAAATTGGCAGTTAAAATCTGTGCTGCTGTTCCTCCAGCACCACATGAAGTTCCAGATCCTTGCTGAAACATCACTGCAGTGCAACAGATGAACATTACACAATAACAGACTTTGCTCTTGCAGAGCTCAGTGTTTTGTGCAGAATGATCATGACATTATATAGATGCATAGCTAACAAACTAGCACTAGCTCCTCGAAACACTAGCAGTGTGATTCAGACATGATGTCGCACATGCTCTCTTCCCAACCCCACATCTGATGCTGCAACATGCTGTCTGCTCTGTGTAGAGCAAAATCTGAACAAATCTTTATTCTTTGAGCGGGGGGAGGGAGGAGGGGGAAAAGGTACAACTGCCTTATTTTTTCCTTTTCCCCATGTCTTACCTACATGAGCTGCTTGTACTGACTTGCATTAATTCAAAATCCCCAACTTTATATTGCTATTTATAAGCCCTTAAATTGCCTGGTGATACAGTGCCCAACATCAAAAACTATGGTTGAAAATTTCCTTTCAGTGTCATTCAGCACAAATGTACCACCAAAGATAGATGAGTGGTAAGACACCCTGACCACAAAGTTCTCATGTGCATGGCCTTACTAGACTTCTATTAATTGACATTTTAATAGCTATAATTTTTTTTTTTTTTTCTCTTTTTCTCTCAAGCTGTTATAGTCCCTGAACCAAAGTCTCAGGCAGGGCAAATGTTGTGTGCTCTACAAAGGTGCACAGAGCACTGATTAATAAAGCCCTTTGGCTTTTTCTGTTATTCATTGTCCATCTTGCCAACTCAACACTTTTAAAGGGCCTGAAGGAATGTTTAGCATGGAATTACATACCTTCCCAGAATGTAAATTCTAAATCTCAGTAAATAAGAGGCATTTATCTGCTCCTGGAAGTGTTCCACCCATAAGTTCAAAGAAATTTTTGGAGAAATGTTGTTTGTTTATTTCAATTCTGAGAAAACAGCAAAGAATTCAAATATCAAACCAACCTTTCAAAATCTTATTCAAAAGGTAGATGAAGGAATGCTGACTTGCCTTCCCTTCCCTTCCCTTTCCTTTCTCTTCTGTTTTTTCCAGTAAGACTGTGCCATTGTGGCTGTCAAAGCCAGAGCCTTTTAGAGCTTGCCACATCCTATTGTCTGTGCCTGCAAGTCACTCTCGGCCTTTAAAGCTCCTTCGCCTTTGCTGGCTTTCAGGCAGCATTCAGAGGGTTCTCCTAGTCTAATGTGTGTAATAACCATCACCCCTCCAACCCTGATTTAAGTGCAGATGAAGTGAACTGGAAGTCTCCAGGCTCTGTCACTGAATTGGTTCCGAAAGGTAAAATCTCCTGTAATGTGAAAAATGCCATGGGATAGAAGAAGCTGTAAAGAATCTGAAGGTCACATACTGTCCTTTAAATTCATGCTATAGACTAGCACTACAGCTTGTGAGTCTTTTTTCCACAGAAACATTTCTTTCCTTAAACCTTTTTTTTACTTTTAAAAATTGAGTATGATATAGTTACAGATTGGCATATACCATTTAATCTCTGCCTTTCCCACATGTTCTAGTGTTTTTCATTCTGTTGAACTGGTGAATTGATTAATGAATATTAACCATTGTAGTTCACATAAATCTATGGCTATCTGTTGCTACATTAACAAGCTTTCTGATAAAATTCAACAAAATACCAAAAAGAGTTTTCCCCCACTACTGAAAAAAAAATGAGGTGATGCATAAATGTTTTTTGCAGTAGGGTGCTGAGGAATGTAAATTACTGATGATTAGTGTCCTACTTTTATTAAGAATGAAATAGGGTTTTTTAATCTATTTAATGATTCTCTGGTCCATTTCTGGAGAACAGTACATTTCCCTGGCTGTGGGAGGACTTTGTGTTTCCCTGGAAGTGCCTATCCCTGCCTTTCTTTCCTCTCTGTTCTGTGATACTAGAGGAAAATATTAGCCTTTTTGTTTGTTTGTTTGTTTACTCTTTTCTTGTTAAATATTTTCAGATTCTCCAGTGTACCTTCTGTTCAAGAGTGCTTCTTGAAGGAGCCAATTGATATCTGTTTATTCTTAATCCAGGAAATGACCAGTATTTTTAAACAGTGAAAATTCTAACTGAAGTTACAGTAGTTCAGTTTCTGTACACAGCAAATTAAGCCGAAAGAGAATGACCAAACTGCAAATGAAGACCTTTGCTTCCCATTTTACAAAGCAGAACATCACCTAAAAATTGTACCACTGTAACCGTTACTTATTTAAAAAAAAAAATAATAAAAAAAAATAGAGGCCCAAGAGAGCAATTTAGCATCCATTATACCTTTTCATGTCATCACATTTAATAATGTAAGAAACTGTCTCCAGGTGCTTGAAATGAAAGCATGTGTCAGGGGGCAATAGTTTAATACACAAAAGAGAGGAAGAGAAAAAAAGGTAAAAGGGGAATTGTTTTCATTAGTAAAATGAGAAGCAGACATGACCCAGCAATGTCTGGATATGGTCAAGGAGCAGAGGTACATTTTAATAAGTCTTGAAGAACACAGTACAATGGCTTAGTAAACATTTATGCAAATATTCTTGGCACTGTTTATGTAAAAATGCAAAGTTCTTTAAAGTATTCTGTGGTTTAGTTAATCAGAATCTGTCCAAGGGAATGAAATAATCATAATTATTTCATAAATGTGTGTTGCCTGAAAGTCAGTGTGTTTTACTTATTTTTGTTTTGCTTAATTTTGTTTTATTCTTTCAGTATATTTCAGTTCCTCTACAGAGCAAGGTTGTACTAAAACGCTGATTTCCTATGGTGTAAATTAGAGGTTCATAAGACTAGGGGACTTTCAGTTTTTCATTTTATCACCAGCTGTTATGTGTCTATAAATTGCAGGTGAATCTGTCTGGAAAGTCTTCTTCTTCACTCCAAACTTCAGTCCAGAAGACTCCAATGGGTGCTATGATTCTCATGTTTGCTTCTGCCATGGAAGATTCATCACATGGCATGATCCCCCACTGCTCTTCGATCTCTCCAGAGACCCTGAAGAGAAAGTCCCACTGACTCCAAAAACAGAGAGACGTTTCTATGAAATCCTCAGGGTCATACACCTAGCAGTAGAAAACCACACCAGATCCCTGCATGCTGTCCCTAACCAGCTGTCATGGGACAACCTTCTCTGGAAACCATGGCTACAGCTGTGCTGCTCATCTCTCTTTCAGTCTTGCTACTGTGATCATGATTCAGAAAGGAGCCTGCTGGAGGTAAATTCAGGATAAACAAACTGCAGTTCCCTTTCAGAAACTGGAACATGAGGGTGTCGGTAGCTGACTTGAACCACCATGGTACCAGACTTCAGAATGTTTTGTTATGTACGAGCACCTGTCTTCAAATGCATCATTGCAGAAGAGGATTTCAGTCAAGAAAATGTTCCAAGAGAAGGAGGGCAAGACACACCTTTTCTATCTTTATCATGCAAGAATCAATGTGAAGCACATGCTTTCATCCTCATCTACTAATGGGCAGGCTGTAGACATTTTCTAGATGAGATAATTATCTAGATATTTTCATCTTCAGCTTTCATCTTTCATAGCAAGAAATTTACCTATAGTTTATGTCAAGTACAATCACTAAACGCACACTTTCCTGTTCTTTTTGCTTAGTGCTACCCAGTATTAGTAGGACATTACAGAGCAGTTAAAAATACAGAGATAATAACGGAGAGGTCCACCTGTTACTATAATTTAGTAACTGATAGGTAAAGAGGACATCTGCAAACAGCATCTCTATCAGGTATTATGGATATGCGTGAGTGTGTGCCATAAGTCTCCATATGTATATATATCTGCAAGCCAAATTCATAACCCCTGAAACCACCCAAATCCTTCAATCCCTGATGCGGATACACCCATATGGTCATAGCCCAGTTGCTAAAAAGTGAAAGATTTGGTCCATACTTGATATGTGAATTCCAAATTCACTTGATAATACACAGATGTCTTTCACTGTCTATGACGTACCTATTCTTTTATTGATGAATGTAGTGTGATCACAGATAAATAAAATGTGATCTTCCTTTAAATATCTTTGCCATAGTTTAAACTCTCTGAATAGGATCTTTCATTTTCAGAAAAGAAACTTGGGCTTGAGCATTTAAAGCTAAATATAACTGTCTCTGAGTTCTTAGCCTTGGGAAATATACAGTACTTCAGGACTAATTTTTGTATCCATTTTTATCTACATCTTATTCAGGCATATTTTTTTTCCACTCTACATGCAGGCAAACTATTTTCTTTAGCAGATTGTACCAGAGAAGAACATATCAGCAAAATACTAAAATGATTTGATGCCTGACAATGAAAGGTTGCTTGCTCCTTATCACAAGACACTGGTTAATTCCAATAGAATAATGTATTAAGATCTGTTTGATGCAAAAGTGCTCAGTGATGATAGTAATGCAGTAGCTTCAGTCAGCCAACATTAAGGTTGTGACCTAGTTCTTGGGAGCTATTGAAGCCTGTCCTGTAAATATATATTGTGATGTATGGTATATTTCTCCGTCTGTAAAACCTGGGCTTTATTTGATTTTTCTGCTGCAGTTCCATTCAAAATTTCATTCTCTACAATATCCAGATGTCTGTCCTGGGAAATGTTGTACTCTTTCTTTGAAGTCCTATTTTTGATGTTTCACCTTGTGTTCATGACTGTGTATCTTAAATATGTGCTCTGCAAGCTCTCTGTAGGTAGCAAAGTCCTGTGTATGCTGATAAAGTTAGACTGCTCAGGTATTTGTCTGATAACCATTCAGGACAGTTTATACTGTACCTGGAAATCTGTCAGATGCCCAGTCATGTGGCATAATTCCCCGTTTGCTTTAAGTAGATC
>JBCJKH010043116.1:0-23768 GCA_039877255.1 Loriculus beryllinus
TGAGGACACCAGAACTGCACACAACACTCCAGGTGAGGTCTCACGAAAGCAGAGTAGAGGGGCAGGATAACCTCCTTTGACCTTCTCTTGTTTCCATTACCCCTTGTTCTATCATTACAGTTCCTAAACTGCTGTCCTACAGAGCACTTTTGACAGGCAAGAATTTCACCTGTTGTGTAGGCCTCACAAGGAGGCAAAATAGAAAAGGAAAAAAGAAACAACCAGCTTTTAATCTGAGTTTATCCAGTGTTTTCTGGCATATAAAGATTGGAATTT
Organism: Loriculus beryllinus; assembly: GCA_039877255.1. Lineage (NCBI taxonomy): Eukaryota > Metazoa > Chordata > Aves > Psittaciformes > Psittacidae > Loriculus > Loriculus beryllinus. Next base: position 277 of record JBCJKH010043116.1, read on the forward strand.
TAAACAAGGTTATCAAACTGCTCGATAAAGGAAAATTTCAACCTACTCACTAAGCTGCCTTTCTGAAACTTTTAATCTTGAAACAGATACTACTTTACACTTCTGCATGTAACTCCTCTTTGTTGCTCTTGGCAGACAGCAGCATTAAGTTCCAGCAATCTTCCTTTACATCTAAGAGAAGGCCTGTGGACTGAAGCACTAATTCCAAAACTAGGAACTCTGAATAGCATAACTCACTAATCCCAATACCGACATTACCCGGCCTCAACCAGTGATAAACTCTAGCCATTGGTAATTCATTCTGTGCACAAAATTACTTCACTATGTGATAGTGCTGGCACTGGAATTGCAGAGTTTCAGAATACAGCCATCAAATTCCATTTTAAAATTCTTTTATGAAACAAGACAGGGCTAGCAAAAAACTTTTGACATCAAAAGATCACTGACAGCAACCTTCAAACTCTTCATAAAGAAACAAACAATACCTTTTTGTTTGCAAAAAATTGCGTGCATTTTGACTGTTTCTGGAGAACCTATAGACAAAAATGTTAGCTTACCAATATCTATCTCCTTTTCTCACTCCTGAAAATTAGGGAAAAAAAATCTATTGAAGAGAGTGCCCTCCAATACAACGAATTTTGCCAACTAAACTGTTAACACACTTGCAGATCTACTTCATTAGCGTTCCACAGAATTATTGTGGCAGCAAGTATGTAAAAATACATTTTCCAGGATTTTGGGTTGTCCCTTCTAGTGACTTAATATGAAGCTTTAAAATAAAAAAGTTGCTGAAAACCAGATTAGCAAAATCCTGTACTACCTAATAAACCAGACTAACTTTTGAATGTTAAAACCCACACATCAACGCTTCAGATGCATAGTAAAGCACAGGCACATTAAAGCATAAAATTGTAACAAAGGAATTTTGTAGTCTGGAATCCAGTAGATGGAAATGTGCTGCGCCTGAGGCAGGGACAGAGGAATACTGGTACTGTGGGTGGTTTTTGAAGAGAATTTTCTGTTGCAGCTGTTGTGTTAGTTTTTGGAGGGGATTTGTTAGTGGAGCTCTTCAACACTAGCCAAATTCAAGAGTGGAGTAATTTAGCATCTAACTGAAGTGAAAATGACATTTTTTTAATCATGAGGCAGAGTTTTAGAGAAAATACCGTCCAAGAGATGCAATACTATATACATAGGGAAAAACTTCCATGTCTTTACATGTGGCTGAGAAATTTAGTAAGGCAATACCTTGCAGAGTAGGACAACTTATTTATCTTAGTTTTCCAAGTTCAACTACTACAAGTAGAACAGAAGAAATCTTTCAGACCCTTTATGGAACTTCGGTGTGCCTTATCAACAAATCCAAGCTTAAAAAAAAATCACATATTTTGAGAAATTTGACAGACCCTTTATACAAGCTTTTTTTTTTGTTTACATTTCCCCACCTTTGAGGTGCTGGCAGGAGGAAACGCAACTTATTTGCAGTTGAACAAAGCAAGCTATTGCAAATAGGGAGCATCTCCTGTAATAACCTGGGTATTCTCCTCTCATAAGAAGTTTTAGCATTTGGATTTACCCTCTCACACCTAGATGTCAAATCTACCTAGCTGTGGTTCTGCATCAATACCAGATGATAACTTCATTACATAATTCTTTTGCTATCAGCAGTTGGAAGGAATGAAAAACATAGAACAAGCCTAGCTACTACAACCTGTCCAAATTCTCATTCCTGGCTGGAACATAAGTGTGGCAGTACTTTGAGAGAAATCTTTGGCTGGGGCTCTGGTTGATGTTTTTCTTTTTGCCTGCTGTTCAATAGTAAACTATCATAAAATTTTAGATATGACAACTGTGGCTATAATATTTGGTATTTTTAAGGCAAATACAGCTTCTTTTAAAATTCAGAACAGTATTTTAGTAGTTTCACTGTAATTGCAGTATACTTTTGGTAACATATTTGCTTTTAAGGCTTTTTAAGCTCCCATTAAAGGGAGTTTTGTTACTGAATCCAAAATCTTTCAGTGTCAGATAGGTTTCCTGTAATCCCAAGCACAGCACTTGTTACAGCACAATTACAATAATCTTGTAACTTCTTAATACTATCAATATTTATATTCAATCCACTTACCGAATTAACTGATTAGTTTGCAACTTTATGATATTACATAATTTCATTTTCATAAAGGCAATATGCAAACGTAGACAGCAGTCAGAACATCATTTAACTTTGTCAAGCATCAAGACTCAGTCTTGTGATGTTTGTGACTTATTACATATACATGCATTAAAAGTGATTCAATGTAAGCATGTTAAATTTATTAAAATTGCTCGAGCACGAAGATCTGTTCCCCTCTTCCCCCTCCAAAAAAAAAAAAAAGGCTATTTGAGTGATTAGAAAAATTTACACCACACAACTTTGAAGGAATAGGGTTTTCTTTATATGCAACAGGTGATAAACAGAACTTGTCCTTTAAGCACAGAACTGAAGTGAACAGTTGAGTAACAGCCAGCTTGTCCAGAATGCTAAAAAATCAGTACTTGCAGCTGTAATGACCACCTCTAACTCAAAATTACGTGGAGAATTACAGTAACTCTAGGGAAAATCTCTTAGTATCTGTTCCACTGAAGAAAATAAAACTTGATCAACCGAAATTATAATCCAATTTCAATTTTTAACTTTTTAATATAGAAGGCTAGACAGAACTGACCTGGCATTTCTTTTAATAACATAATAGTAAAGCTTACAATTTTTAAACTTTTACGGAACACAGCTGTATTTGAATTCTTTCAAATGGTGAAGTGGTTTTTCCCAGAGCACGGGGAATGAGGACAAAACATTTTGTAAGTATTTTACCAGCCAACTAGATGAGTCAAAAATACAGGGCACACAATGATAGCTCTCACTTCTTAAGCATGAATACAGTAAGGAATGATGGCAAAAATCAGTACTAAATTTATGTATATTCTGTTTCCCAGTACAGTAACTTCAACCTCACTTTATTTTAACAATGCGCCTATACTCCCCTCTTCATGTAAAGTTTTGACTGTGAATTCTAATTCTGCATACATAGGCCATGGAAGCTTTGTACATAGGTAACCAATATTCCTGTAGCCTTCTGATTCTTCTCCTGGAAATATAACTGTAATACAGTTCTCTTCAGGTTTTGGTTGTTTTTTTTTGTTTGGGGTTATTGTGGTAGGGTTTGGGTCTTTATTTGGTTGGTTGGTTTTTCTCCTTTCTTCTCCCCTCCCCCCAGTTCCATGTCATTGCTGCAATCACTTAGTGCTTGCAGTTATATCTCATTTCTACCCTCCAGTTTTACCAGATGGCAAACATACAGGAGAGGAGAAAGTATCAAATACTCAACTTCATGCTCTGCCTTCCAAGAAAAGTGTTACAAGCTAGGTGGGAAATCAGAAAATAAGAAAGTCAAATTAAATTCACATACACAAATCTACAAGGCCACTACTGTCCAAAGATGAGGGAAAACTTAGAACTAGCCTGTTATACAACATTCAGTTGTTTGCACAAAACTACTATTCTGCATTCTGGAAATAATTTAAAAGTAGCCTTTGTCAAGCTGTTTGCACATCTGTCTAATTTTAGAAGCTTTAAGGACATTCTTGCGTTTAATACAAGAATATAAATGGATTGCCAATCTAGAGTCTCTTTGGAATCTAAGTCAGTTATTGTCAAACTCAACCTGCAATGTTTAAGATTATTGGTATGTTCTTATGAAGCTATTTAATATATCACTCTCAGTTACACATTGCCCCCCAGAAAAGTGCTTTTCTTCACTTTCCATGTTACCCTTTTTTCTGAAGAAAACCTAATAAACAGTGGTTACAATGTTTTGTTGCAATTTACAAAATAAAAATACTATGAATTGCCAACAGAAGTTTTCTGATATTGTAAGAGATTTCATATTGATGCTGCACATAGACATATTAGCATACCTTGCACTGCTTAGTATTCACTTCAGCATAAAGCATAATATTTAAACAGTGAAATCGATACTGTACTCTACGAATCAGTGTGAGGCTTCTATTTTTACATAATACTTTATTCAAAGAATCTGGTTTTACTTAATTATCACACTTGCTTTAAGTCTTCTTACAACTTCAGCTCAGCTGTCCTTGACTTTTCTAGAACAAACCTCTCTTCACCACTGATGTTGGCAGCACAGATCTCAAATTATAATCCCAGTAGAGCTTTTCATCTTGTGCTCCACTCTGCATGTTAGCTCAAATGTTGGTGTGCCTCATTAGGAAAGCAGACCTCAACAATTGCGAGCTTCTGGCTTATCTCAAAGTGAGAAGAAAATCTGCTCTCCCTCATTTCCTCTCCAATACACTGGAAGAGCAATTCCTACATTATTTCCACAAAGCAGCAGGTGAAAAACTTGACTAAACTTCCTTTCTGGCAACATAATCTTGCCATAGGATAGGATTTACTACATTGCAAAATGCCATTCCTATCAGTTACAAAAATACATGCATATAAAATCACTGTAGTTGTTTGTAACTTGCTTGCAATTACATAGGAATATTTTAATTAAGTCTATCAAATACAGGTAAGTGAAGTACAACTGTAATTAGTACAAAAGTTACTTAAACCAGGTTCAATTTGTTTGAAAGAAAGTAGCTTTAAAGTAAATGGAAATCAACTGACATAAGTCTGCTCCCATAATACTGTCTTTTCATATAAAATTAACTCAAAGCCTTGTGCCATTTATCGTTTCTACAATATTGATTTACAAAGTCGCTATAAAACTCCACTTCCTCTTTAAAAAGACTGTATCAACTGTACTTCTCTTACCTCGAAAGACTGCAGAAGCCAATTTCAGCAGGTGTTAATGGTTGCTGTCCACAGCCAGTTTGCTTTGCTCCCCAGACAAGCCTACACTGCTATATTCAAAACTGACATTCCTTCAAGTGCTCCCCATCAATTTAACAATTCCATAGAAGCAAACCAGCCAGGATAAAGAGGCTGAGGTTTTTTTCTGCCTTCAAGATTAACCTGTTCACCAAGCAACATCAAACATACTTACTTCCAGAGTTTTGCCCAGTCTGGTCAGAGCACAGAACCCACACAAGTCTTCCATATATGTACACTGATGTTCCAAGCAACTCTTTTGAGAAAAAGCTATGCCATTTTATTTGTTGTTCTTTACATATATTCAACTTACTGAAGGTGTGGAAGACAAAAAAACCAGCAGTGAGATGCTAGATTTTACCACAGTGCTTAGTATACTTTAAGTGACAGGATGTGTTTTCTACTGTTGCAGTTTGAGGCCGTGGCAAGCCGATTAAAAATGTTATCTATTCCTAAACAACTAAAAGCATATAACAAACTTGTTAAAAACATACACTATGTAGAGTTAAAACTTAAGAATCACGAAAGTGACAAACTCCTGTTAAATGTTGGCAATATCCCATTATAACCACAACCATTTTTAAGCAAGACTTTTTTCAAATATCTAGTTCAGGCGCAAAATCTGCAATACTTCTAATGCTACTCATTCTTACATGCTCTGTTATTCCACAGGTGCTTTTTCTAATGTTACACACAGAAGTCATTAGTAGTTTGATTTTAATATTTTCAGTGTAGCATCAGCAGAAATACTTGTATCATGCTCTACCCAACTTTAAAAAAATTCAGGTGGGCCTAAGCTTTAAAATCTTATCCTAAAAAGGCACCAAAATCTACTATGTCAGAAAAAGACTGCAAAATAGGGGATGAAGAAAGGAGAAGAAACAAAAAAAAATGAAGTACTCTAAAAAGCAAATATTTTCCATTGAATAATGCTAAATACGCTACCATTTTGTTACTACATGTAAAGGGTATGTTCTACAACTTTTCTTTAGTACTAACTAGTGAATAGTCATATACTGGAACCAGCATTTGATAATACTTCATTTTTGCCCAGAAAATGGTATAGTACAAGTGAAATATCTTAACAACACCCTATTGGCATAGACAAAATCGAAGATATTTATAATTATTTTAAATGAGAAATCACTTGATATCAGGTTAAACTTAGCAGAGCCTATTTTAGTTTAGCTATAACAAGAGTAAAAACTAAATAAACCAGTTACCTCCAATTTTAAATAACTTAATTTGAAAAACATTATGGAAGAAAGGGCCATTGTTGTGATAGGGCAAGCCTTCTGACATGGTCTCATTTTCTTCTAACTACAATTTTGATTTTTAAGTTTTGCTGTCATTATGCAGAAAACACTGCTACATTTCCTAGCTGGACAGAACTCAACTTCAAATCACCAAGTCAGTAGATTTCCCCTTAAAAAGGCACAAAACCTTATGTGCAAAGAGAAAGGACCTTGCCTTGGTCAGACAGACAGAAAATCTCTGTACAGTTTCCTCTGCACAAAGTCTAGTGAAATTAAAGAAAAAATAAAAAAACAGCAGTGGTAACCATTGCTTTATGGCTTAATATTTACTGCTTATATCTCTCCCCTATTTTTTTATTGTACACATCAAAGCATGAAGCTCAAGTTTCTATGAAAAGGTATGCTCTCCTCATCGATAACTTTCTGGGAAATAATTAATGGGAGAAGAAAACAAATCACATCTAGGGGTGAAAATAAACCTTAGCAATACTCCTTCCCAAATGTTCCCTTCCCAGTGGTAAAAGTGGATGCTCTCTAAGCTTTCCATATCTCCTTACCATAATTTCTACCTAGCTTCACCTTTGACTGTACATTCTCTCCCTTTCAGAAACTTTGCTGAAATGGTATTCCAGAACAACTGTAGAAAAAAAGTGTATTTACTACAGTTATTTTGTTGGAGGTACCTCTCATTCCATCTTGAAACAGAAAATACACGAATAAAGCGTTGGAAGGAATAATTAATTGGCACGGAGACTTCAAAACATATATCCTCTTTTTGTGGGTGTAACTGTAAAAAAGGACTGCACAAAAAGGCTTGAGGAAGTGAAGCAAGCACAGCGACCTAGCTAGATTTTTTTTTTTTTAGAGGGGAACTGGAAGCTCCTTTGACAGAAACAGGCCAAAAATAAACCCTATTGAAAAATTTCAGACCTTGGGAGGCTCCCACTGCTCACTAATTTTCTAGGCTATGAACCTTCAGAGCAGATTTCTGACCTGTTAGTAGTGAAATAATTACAGGTTATAGCAGATATAGTTACTCAATTGTATTAATATTTAAATACTTCCATTAAGTACTTTAATTCAATTTACATTTTAAATAATTGCCACATAGCAAAATTCTCCTTTATTATTTAAAAATTAAAAAAAAAAATAAATAAAATAGCATGGTTCTCTTCAACCAGTTTTTTAAACAGCAAACAGATGTCAGCAAGTCTTACAACTTTAAGGTCAAACATGAACATAAATGATATTGACAAATCCTAAGATTATTTTTACAGTATAGATTGTAAACTGTAGCTTTTAAAACCATAGCTTGAATTGCCTATAAACCTGCCATTCCTAAGAGTCCTCTACAGTTGTCAAACAAGTGTAAACAGTAAGTACACTTCATGTGTTCCTTCTTGCACTCAAATTTTTATGCACAGCTGATTTTTATATACATACTTCTCCAGTAAAACCATATATATATGCGAGAGCCATAGATAACAGTAGAATCATTAAGATTTAATATTGCTGCACTTTTATCTACAGTATAAACAAGTTGCTGAATCTCTGCCACGCTTAAGCAGCACAATAATATTGGGGTTTAATGTTTATTTTACTACACCAATATTTACGTGCTGCTAGGGCGGAACAAGTATGACAGCTCTTCTATTCATCCACATGTCAGGAACACAAATTTGTTAATAGAAAAAATTATATAAATATCTTCAACTGTTTCTCTTCCTTAAATTTCTAAAGCAGCAAATAATGATTCGCATCTTAATTAGAGCATGCAAACCATGATGTGCTGCTAGAGTACTTTAAGGCCTCAAGTGCAAGATTTAAAACCTGGATGGTATTTTTTACAACTATAACTGGAAAAACAGCTGTATTTAACATAAGTTTTAGTCAAACACCAACCTGTAAAATTAAGAATCTGTTATGGTCCAGATCAATTCCATGGCTTCTAAGAAGAATTCCAACATCTCTGAATGTTGTTTTCTTTCCATTGATGTGGTAGACTGAAGAATTATCTCTATAGGCAGTTCTAGATACACAAAATTTGCTGTTAGGAATGACTTCGTAATCATCTCCTTCCTGTTTTGAGGAAAAACAAAAGCCAGAAAAACAATTACTGTATCACAGGTTTACTTCATATTTCACAATTAAGCACAGAAATTTTATCATTCTAGGGTTTTAAGTCAATTGCACTCTCAGGTCTAGTAGAAGTTGGAAGTCTCTTAGAGCTGCAAATCTCAAAAAAGAAAAAAAAAAGAAAAAATTTGAGAGCCAGACAAATAAAATAGCCCAAATAATTTAAACTGAATGGCCTTCATATTATGTTTTCCCAACTCTAATACAATCTATTGCTCTGAAAATAGTTAATTTATTCCCTTTACCACTGCTTCAAATCACAAAGCAAAAGGCCTGCTACAAATTTAAGCTGGCTGTGCTATTCTATTCTCTAAATTTTAGATTAGGGAGTCTTGAATGACTTAACTGCTGTTTGCATTTTAAACTCCTCTTTTATGGCGCTAGGAAAAGAAATTACTTTTAGTTGAGCAGTTCTAAAGAGAAACTGTAGAAGATAAAAAAGTAAAGCATTAAAGATGTGACAAATATGACATCATCAGCTTCAAAATATACTTAGACTTGCCTACAAAGCAAATTAAATAAAGCTGGTACTATAAAGCATGCTTCTTGTAAAGACTTAAACTGGCCTACCACTTTCCCAGATTAACCCCCAAGAGCATAATCAAGTTGGTATCTAGCATATGAACAAGTGTTTTAGATCATAAATTTAGCTTCTAGATATTAACAAAGACCACTGGAAAAAAAACCCCATACAATCTTTGAATCTGATTATTATAAATACAAGCAAAAGGCATGGGTGTATGTGGATCGAGTCAAAGAAAATTGTATCTGTCTTTTAAAACAGTTCCTTCAAAGGCTTTATATATTGCCAATTTACCAATATAATTTTTGAAATTTCAGTGTACATTTCCCACTATTTTGGCTGATCTCAAGCTCAAGAGTTGATACTTCAGCTAGAATGTGTGCACAAAAATTAAATTTAAATAAAGATAAATAAATTCCTTGCATTCTAATGGCAATAAATCAAAAAAAATGTCCACAAGTATTTATCAATACATTGAAGTTGCAAACAAATTATTTTTTTTTTTTTTAATTTGCCAACTGTTTATTTAATTCAAACAAAATATCAGGTTAAAAAAACCCTAGTGGTAGGATGTGAAGTCCATGAAAAATCTGTTTAAAAATTAAAAGTATATAAAGTGTAAATAAAAGTTTCAGATTCATTATATTTTTCTAAATTTAGATAACCTAAACTTGTTTCTAATTGGTTTGAAAAGTTCTGCTTAAATAGGTTTTATTTCTTAATATATATGCTCACATTATAAATTTAAGACTATATAACATTTCCAAACATAGACTTATAAGTTTGTAGAGGTCCTACTAATTTCAGAAATCAGTTTTATTTACTTGAGGTAAATGAGAGATCAACTCTAAAATTATTTTTTAAATTACTATTACATATTTCTAAATAGTTATAAACCCACATGTACTAGATATTAGTATTACAGAAAATATATAAAAAAGTCCCTAATATTTTAAGAGCTGCACTACTCAGGAGATGAGTTTTTTAAGCAAATTAACTTTGATTTCATGTTTTATATCCCAAAAGTAAGCTATTCATCTTATGAAGTTTTCCCTAACTCAAACTAAAATAGCCAAATGCTAAAATCTTTCAAATCCTCAAAGAAAAAAGTCTCCACTGTTCTGAATAGAAGCATACATACCTTGTCAACGATCTTTTGGAAGTGGATTTCCACAGAACAACTCTGGATATCTGTATGTTCGTCAGAATTATGGATCAGCACAGAGAGTTTTTTGGATCTGATTTTTTGTGCTCGATACCCAAACACAAAAAGCATCGAATCAATTATATTGGATTTTCCACTACCATTTGGCCCAATAATACATGAAAAACGCTGCATAATAAAAGGGAAAAAGTAATATTGAAAGGAAAATAGATCCTGGCCATTGTACATCACCCATTTAATTTATGAGCAGTTCAAAACACAATTATTCCTAGCACATGAAACTGCAGACTATTTGATAGCTTAGTTTTAACTGCCAAAGGTAAAGCAGCACAACTTATTTAATAAAAAAATCCCACATCTCAACTCAGCTTTCTAAAATTTAACTTGTTAACTCAAAGCAATACTGCAGTTAGCAAGCATGTTTGCAAGAAAAGTTTCATGATTAGCCACGTAAGTCTCTTGTGGGCATTAAAAAACATTCTCAGTCTTCAAAACACACCCCTAAAAGTTATCCAGTAAACGAAATAAAGAGAAATTCTGCTTTTTTAAGGCTTACTGACAAATTAAAATTGTAAAGTATCACAAAGTTGCACTTAACTGTCTTCTTTACTGTCCCATAATGAAGATTTAGGATATAACTATATAAGTAACACTAAAACTTAAATATTTTTCAGGTATTTGGAGGCAAGCTTACATGAAAATACAGAAAGGAATACTGACACAGAGTGAAGTCTTACCTTCATTTAAAAAAATGCTTAAGACAAAAGACAGATACCTTATGAAAAGGTCCCAAAGTTTGCTCCCCTGCATAGGATTTGAAGTTCTGGTTTACAATATGAGTTATCATAAGACGAGGAGCACCAGCTTCACTGGTCACTACTGAAGGTGGGGGAGGAGGGATGCTACCCAAAATCTCTTCTAAACTTTGATTATCAACCACCTCGCTTGACACTGGTAAAAATCATCAAAAACAAACAGAAAGGAAGAAAAAAAAATACTGTAAAATTTCAATGACTACACACCTTTTAAAATGTTCAACTAGAAAAGCAAACAGTATTTCTATATGAACCAAACCTATACTTCTGCCTGTAACTACTAAAGTGAGCTAGACAGAATTAAAATTCTTCTTTCCATGAACTGAATCTTTAAAAAAAGATACTTAAGATGTGCCATCGATGCACTAGTGGGTTTGTTCTTTCATTATGTAATTCTTATTCTAACACACTTTAATAGGCACTCTGCAATTACAATAGCTACAACCGTCACAATAAGCCTACAAATCTGAAACAGGCAATGTCTTTCTAATTAATAAGTGCAAAGCCACATTTCAAGCATGCTCACAAGTTACTCTGCAAGATTTGGGGATCTATGCACAATGCTCTGAAAGCTGTAATGACAGCACAACTACTCTGCAAAGACAGGAAGTTTGTTACGAAAACAAACTAGCCCCCTGGATATCAGCTAGTTGTAAGCAAAGCAGCTTTTCAACAGTCACTAGCAACTTTTTCTTCAAACAGACAGTAGGCTTTGCCACCAGCTTCAACATATTAATCTATTTGTCAAATACCTTGCTTTAATAATTGCACATCTGGTTACCTAAAAAGACACACAGTGCTGTTTTTTCCAGACATTTTCAGAAAAACACAATTCAGGAAACCAAAGAAAATACACTGCTTCATGAAAAAGAAAGTCAAATCATTTTAAGAGTTAAGTAAATAAACTTGACATTTATTCCATTCCAAGAAATCCCATACCATTGGCTGCATATAAATTTTAATAATCCTGCTGTTGTACCACAAACTTAAGGACAATGTTACAGATCAGGAATATAAGATAGGCTTTATTAGGAGAAAATCTCCAAATGGCTTTTGCACTTGTACTAAATCACTGGTCCAAACACTTTAACTCTTTGCAAGCCCTCTTTAGCAGTTTAAAAGCAGTTCAAACTTGCCAGGAGTCAATGCTTTCAATATTCCTTTCTAAAAGAAAAGAGCAAATCCTATCTGGAAGAGTTGGCAGATTCAACTGAACCTTGCTGTTTAACAGGCACTATCATCAAGTTTACACATCATCAGAACCACAATATTGAAACCTACCTTGTGGAGGTACTTCGCCAAACTTTCTGCTGCCTTCGTTTTCCACTTCCATGTCACTGGTGCTCTCCTCTAAGGGCTCTCTGCCTTTCTGATGGGCTGCTGTAGAGGGTTTGGTGCTCTTGCTTGGCATGATCTCTGTTGGCTGTTCCACTCCAAGCAAGCAGACTATTGAAGGGATCTATCTCCTTTGCTAACATAAATAAGAAAACCCCGTGATCTAAGCATTGAATGACAATTCCCTAAGGAATATATCTACATGTTTGCCCAGATGTTGGACTAATTTAAAAGAGGTATTTTGAAGACAAAAATCCAAATTTGCAACAAAAACCTCAAGATTTGCCTCATAATGATATACTTTAAGTTACATCACCCCTCCCAAAACAACACACCAACCCTAACCTATAGGAACAGCATCAATCTACCTACTGAAACATCATACAGCCGTGTTCCATGCTCGGAGAAAGCAACCGTGATGCTGGGGGCAAAAGAGTTAAAGACACATTTACAAAATAACAAACTGAGTAGCCATATGCTCATAGTCTTCTAGAAGCACTCTTCACACGCGCATTTCAGACCTGACACACATTTTACTTTCAACAGTCCATGCTGACTGTATATTTTCTATACATATCGATAAACAAAAAGACCTGTATAATTATAACAAAGACTTGACTCAAACAGCTTAAATCAACACACTCATTTCACAAAATATAACACAATCACTACTACTAGCAATTAACATTTAACAGAGAAAGAAAAACAAAGTACCTTAATCTAGTTGTGATGTTAAAGTTAACTGATCAAGAACGAAACATTACAAAAGTTCATCAGCTGGCACTTCAGCACAGCTCCCAGAAAGTATAAATAGAAGCAGCCGATGAGAAGACAGACGACTGGAGGAGTGAAACTCTCTCCAAAGAGTTTAAACTGCAGCAAGTGGCGAAGTTAGTTCGCAGAAAAACAGACATGAGAAAGTTTACTTCTCACAAGATAAAAAACTGACGTGGTTAGAAAGTCATCTTACAATTGGTGCCAATCATTTGACGTTTTCAGACCTACCCCCAACCCACACTCTCATGAGAGTCCTTCATTTGGGACAATGGGGGAGGGGGGAAATGAGAGAAAGAACTCATTTTAAGGCAATTTGAGTCTATGCCCCTGTTAAGAAGTGTTCCGCAATGGCTGTCTCGGACAATTACAGCCTCTCAAAGTACCAGATTTTTTTTTTTTTCCAAAACTGCTCCACTCCAACAGAATTGTGCAATATAGACCTATTTACCTTACCAACCCTTCCCCCCGAGAATACTTCAGCAGAATGAACAAGCATAACTACTCGACTTCAGCTTTTAAATCGCGATACATTTGCTGCCACATACGCTAACAAATTTAACAAATTCGTGCCCAGCCCCTCCCCCGAGTCAGCTCAAAGGTGTTTGTTAAAGCATCGCTCGACGATCTCCTGCCAAGTGACTTTTTTGTTACGGAGATGGTGAAAGAGAGTCAGAGACAGAAAGGCTTCCTTAATAACAGTCGATTAAATTTAATACCGATAACCCATGCCTGCGAAAAGTTTTCGGGTTTTTTTAGTCCATTCGTTAATTAAAGGAGTCCAACTGCAGGCTTATCGCGGTCTCTTTCAAGTTGCCACGGGCTTTCTCAAAATTTCTCTCTCATACTTCAAGCATAAAAGGAGCAGGCAGACCTATTTATAGAAGGGTCCCTGCTTTGTAAACAGATTAAAATCGGCCCTCACTGCTGCCGAAACGTACTCCTGTACTTCCCCATCCGAAATGGGTCTCTGATTCACGGTCCCCCGAGGTCCATAAGGCCACAGCGGGAAACCCGGAGATCTCTCCCATGAGCTGCAGAAGACCCTCTCGTCTCATCTCCTCAAACCCATCTGCCGAAACCAGCCAGAACGGATACGCCAGGCACCGTTCTCCGCCGACGCAGGGACCGAACGGCCACTGAGCAGCCCAAGCCCCTCGGGAGGAAGAGCACTCCGAGGGGCAACCCCCGCCCCACTGCCCGGGCCCGGAGAGAAGGAGTGCCGCCACCTTTCACTCCCTCAGGCCGACGTGAAAAGATGAAAAAACAAGGCGCTGGGCTGATCTGGCCGTCCCTCTGCTCTCCCCCACAGCATCCCCTCCCCAGAGAAGCGCCCTGAGGACGTCTCCGCCGCCCTGCTTACAGCCTGTGAAGCCCCCAACTCCACCTGCCCTCAGGCGAACTACCGACGCTCCTGCCCGAAACCCTACGCGCCGAGTATATCCCGCGGAGCTGGTACCTTCGAGGGCCGGCGCCTCCCGGCCCCAGCGAGGCTGCAGGCTGTGGCGGTGCGGGCAGCTCCGGCTCCTACCGCGGCTCGGCGGCTTCCACACTCGAAAATGGCGCCCAAACGGCGAACTCGAACCGAAATTCGTTAGAAAAGCGCGGGGCATGCTGGGAAGGGAGGGGGCCGGCCTCCCGCGGGTTTGAAAGGAGGAAAAAAGCCCCGCTCTCCCGCCATCTTGTTTTCCGTTACTGCGCGGAGGGGCTGGGCGGGATGAGAAAGTAAAATAAACCTCCTACGCCCCGGGGAGCGGCTCGGTTCTTGCGGGGAACGGAGCAGGGAGACTCGCGGCCGAAGGTGACAGTGGCCCTACACACCCCACGTGGAAAGGGTTTAATTTTAGAAGTAGGTCAGTGGGCGGTGCCTGGTTGCTCGGCAACTAGCGGTGAGGTGGTGGGGCAGAGCGGCGGCGTGGCGGTGCTGTTACTGAAATAAATAAGTTTAAAAAAGTTAACTAATAATAAAAAAAAATAGCTTAAAATTATGGGGACTCGGCGGGTTCAAAGCCTTATGAATTAACGGGCGGCGCGCTGACGACACCGAGCCCTGTCACCTGGTCGGGAAGGGCCCGTGAGGTGGCGGTGGACGCAGTGGGAGGAAGAGGAAGTCTCGCGGGAAGTAGCCATAGAGACGGAGCCGCTTGGCCGTGGGGGGAGCGGGTAGCTGCTGCCTTGGCCTGGGCGCTCCTGTGGCGTCGGGGGACGGAGAGGAAGGCGGGATTACAGAGAAATCCGTTGGGGCTCGGGAGCCGGCTGCTACCTCAGCGGTCCTCGCCGCTCTGTGCTCTCCCTCTTGCTGCCGGCGCAGGTAAAGACGGGTTGGAGGAGAGACTGTGGTCCCCCTCCCATTGCCGTCGGGGGAGGCTGGCGGGCGGCAGGTCTGACTCACTGCCGCAGTGGGCGAGAGGGTCCGGAGCCGTGACCCCCTTCTCGGCGTGGGAAGAGGGCTGGGCTGGGCAGAGAGGAGAGATTACTCTGGGCGGCGAGGTAAGGGCGGGGGAGTCCCGACCTCTGACTCCGGACGGCCCTGAGGGAACGGACACTGGTTCTCGCCTGAAGAAAGTGCGGGGTTAGCATATTAGCCATTTGAGAAGATGGGAAGTTTGAGCGAGAAGGGGATGCCGACACAGCCGGGGAGCAGACTCTGCCGTCTGTGTGGTGTCAGGGGGCTGTGCCTTGTGTATGGGGGCGCAGATGAGGCTGGAAGACCTGCGATTTCCTCACAGCCGCCCCGTACGCAGCAAACTCTTGCTCCGCCAACCGCCCGCCATCTCCGCGTTCTGCCGTCTGCCTTTCCTCCGCTCCCCCCCGCTCTTGCTCAAGCTCCTGCCGCCGTCCCTGATCCTCATCTCCTTCTTCAGCCGCTCCGGAGGGGAAACAGCTGAGAGGAGGAGGAGGAGGCGGCGTGGGGCTGCCGTCTGCGACCGGGGGACCGCCGGACTGTGAGGCCGGGAGAAGCCGAGCCAAGCGCACCGTGTCAGAGTAACTCCTTGTTATGGCTCCATCTGTTTTAAAACTGCCAGTGAATGCCTTCAGCTAACCTGCTGGTGGACTTGTGGCGGAGTTGTATGTAATACGTTCCAAGAGGGGTTATGATGGATGTAGCTGTGATGACAGCGGGTGAGCTGTGCGCCTTAAGGGTGACCATTCGGCCCTTCAGGTTCACAGTTGTTGAAACCGTTTTCAAAAATTATAATGAAGTTTTGGTCTTGTCTTTGAAAGGAAAATAATAGGTTTTCCCTTGCTACTTACCTTCACGGCTGTATATCGGCACAAGAGAACTCAAGTGTATCAACCTGTAACGTTTCAGCAATAAGTTCCTAGCATCACTTGGGCTTTATCTAATGTGTTTATACTAAGCAATCAGATAAATATACAGTTAGGTATTGTACAAACAGAATTCCCTTTAAACTCAGGCCTGGTTTGATGCTTATTTTTCCACGGTACTAATGTAGTAATACTTAATTTTGGTGTTAGTATCTTCCTTTTTATATATGTTTGCTTTATTTTATTGCAGTTATATTTACATCTCTCTTTTTTAGTGCACTACAACTGAAATGCGACTGAAGATTTCACTTTTAAAGGAACCAAAACATATCCTTTGTCTCAGAACAAACCGTAGAACAGCATGTTAATTCCGAATAGACTTTTCCAGAAAGGATTTCTTTATTATAGGTGTAATAGTACAGTATTTGTAAAGCACGGGTGGCTTTATACTTTGTTCTTTTCTTCACCTTGCCATTCAGTGCAGCCTTTAAAGGTAATAGTTACAGAGCTGTTGAACACTCTTAAAGTAATCTTCCATTTAGAAACAATCAATGTTTTGCTAGAAAATTTCAAGATTTTCTTTCCCATTTTTTTTTTGTAGTGATAAGTTAAAATATTTCCCAGACAGGAATAGTGATATATCTGCTTCCTTGTAATAGGCATGCGTGTGGCAGATGTAAACAAAATTACAATTTTCCTACTAATAAATCAGATATGTCAACTATATATGATGTGGTGTTAACAAAGTGATGCATTTGAATTATAGTTGGGTGTTTTGCACATTCATTGTGCACTAAGACCATTCTAGAGTTATAACCCAACATTTCAGCTGTGTTTCAATAAGTTTGCATCATAATAAGAATTATATTTTACATTATAGTTAGCTTTATTTTTGCTGAGTGTCTACCAGCTCTTTTCTTGACACCAAAGAAGGAGTGAAGAATCATATTTTAAATATCAAACATTCCATGTAATCTTATCAAAATGACTTTCCAGTACCGTTCTGTCAGTTTTGTATAGCCTACATGCGATATTTTATAAACTTATTTTTAATAATAAAAATATTCAGATTTCCTTAATTAAATTAAACATAAAGAATTAGTGAGCTGTGTGGGATGGACTACAGCTGATGAACTATATTCCTGCAGTGATGATCACCAAATAATGAAATGGAACCTTTTAACCGGTGAGACTACTCGGTTAGTGAAACTTCCAGATGACATTTATCCCATAGACCTTCACTGGCTTCCTAGAAGCATAGGAGGGAAGAAGCAGTCCCATGCTGAGAGCTTTGTTCTAACAAGCTCTGATGGTAAGTCAATTTAAAATATTTATAATTTCATACCATTTTGTTCTTATGTCACTGAAATACATGAAAAATTATTTACAGTTAAATAACTTGCAGTAAAGCAACTTCAAATACCTATGCACCAGTTGTACTGGTGTAAAACTTATAACTGCTTCAATTTTAATGCATTATTTTACTGTAATTTTCTACAATACAGCCTTATCAAACATACCTCTGTCAGCAGATAAATAATTTTTAATGTAACATCAATTTCTATCATCTTTGTTTCAATTTCACAAACCAGTAGCTTTAAATATGTCTGTACTGCATGTCTAGATAGATACCAGAGCAGCTGTAGTTATGAAAACTTATGACCAAGTGACTGAACTGGCTTAACCATGATGTTTAATATCAATGTAGGCAATTTCTTGGACATATTTCAAGAGCAAGAGTCTTGAATATCGCTCCAAAGCATCTACTTGTGACTGTTGTCAGTAATACAGTAAGACCAGTACATATGCCCACTGTACTAGCAGATGTATATGTATATATATATATATGTGTAGACTTAGTATCCTGCTATTTGTTCAATATACTAGTGTACTAATACTGAGCTATATGATCCAGTATAGTAGCTGCTGTATTGCAGTGTATGGATTCGGTTTTGTGGAAGGGAGTTGGGACAAGAAGGTTTAATGATTGTTTGGGTTTTCTTCTTCCTTCCCAAAGAGACTAGGAATTGATTTTGCTCAAATTGCACATTGTTGAATTTTTATTCCGGCATGGAAGTAGATATATTCCTGTCCCCAGTTAAGTGAAGAAATCTTAATAACTGGTTTTATTACTGGTTTATATTAATTATGAAGCAGTCCAAGTCCATACTGTTACGGTCAGAGTTCATCTCCTTAGTACTGTAATGGTGATTATGTTCCGTGCCATCAGGAATTTTCTGTGGCAGTTTTCCCTTTTGATTTTTGGGTGGGTTTTTTCCCTCTTTTTTTAACAAAAAAAACCACACCACATTTGGAGCCTCCTCTTCTTGATCTAATTCTTTGTTTGAACAAATGATGAAAAATAATGTTAAAAATAAATTTTCCTAATGCACACCCTCCCTCCCCCACACCCTTTTTATTCCTGTTACAAAGAATTTACCATGTAGAAACACTGTAGTTCAGATGAACCTTTCTTCTGAACCTACCAAATCTACCAGTTTGATCCTTTATGAAATCTGCTCGTTTACGTTGACCTTGTTATAAAAATTACGTTGGGTTAAAAGCTCTGGTAAGGAACAAGTCCCTGACGTAGCCTCAGAGTGCCTGATTGACAATCCACTTGCAAGAACTTGCTGATGGGCTTAGTGTGTTAGTTTGTGAATGACTGCTGATACTTTCATGCATAACATCCAAGATCTTGGGGTACAGAGGACTTGGAAGAGCTGTATGACTTGCTTGCAGGAGTTGGACAGTCTTTACGCTGATCCTAATTTTTTATACCTTTGTTTTATTGGGTTGATAATGGTGTTGAAGGTTTCAGAGTAAGTCAGTTAAATTGTCTGGAGCTAATTATGTGCTACAAAACATAAAACATACTAAACATAGTTTATACTCTTTTGTCAGGGATCAAAGATCTTGGTATTTGAGTGATACTTCTATAGAAATGGTAGTGATGGGAGTTTCGGTGAACTTAAAGTAATATGTTGCTCTAAATCTCTGCCAGCTCTTTCAGGCTGACCAGGTCATGGTCAATTGTTGTAGAGTGTTTCCATCAGGATAATAATAGCCATGTGCCTGTGACTGGTTGATAGCTTTCACAGGGACCTATTGATAGTTTTAATGGGATTAGTGGAGAATTTCCAGCTAACTTTTACCCATGTTTTGGCCAGAATCTTGAATTCGTGGGTGTAATATGTTGGGTTTTTTTGTTGAGGGGAACTAAATGGAAGCTCTTGGCTGGCTTCACAGTGAGCTTGACAGGGAACAGAAGGTTTCTTACTGAGCAGTAGCAGTCTCTAGCTGATGTGTCCAGTATGGTTTTCCATATGGATGGAGAGAGTTATTTCAATATATTGAAAGTTATATTTCAACTTTTAACAGAGAGTTATATTTAAATATATATGTATATATTGAAAAAGGTAAAGGAAATTCATTCCTTGCAGGAAATTTTTGAGATTTCTCTAACTTTTGGCAATACTTGCACTTAAAAATTAGGAGAGTTCAGTTCACTGAGTGGAGGCCAAGAATTCTTCAAGGTATTTATTTTTTTCCAAGGAATAAATGAATTTAACTTACAAAACAAAAGCAGGAGATCTGATCTTTTGGTCAGTGTCTGAAGGTTGGCTCCCTGTTGTTTCTTAGGAACACATGGGGAGGGAACCAAGTGAAGTAATTTTTGCAATACTTGGTGCTGAACTTTACTATGCGTTTTAGGCATCTGGGTGTAATGAAGTATTGCTTTTAGAGCTTTTAAGGTGGAAGTGGAAGCTTTTGTGAAAGCTGAAAGGATGAATCATTTGCATCAGTTAATATTTGCATGCATTATAGTATTATGCTGTGGAATGGGGACAGAGTTTGCCTAAAAAAAGATATTCTTCAGAAAATCGGTCAAGAATCGATATTAACTGAGCTGATTTCTACAGAATTTGTAAACTTTTCCCTTCAATGATAAACACGGGGCAGAAGGATTTCAATTCCTTGCTTTTTTTCTTCCTTTCTTTTCTTTTTCAGTTTTCACATTTGTATTTCTAATATTGCCATTCTGTAAAGTTATAAATTATGTGTACAACTAACGAGCAAAAGAGCAACTGTAGTGAATCAGGTCTTCTGTTAATTTATTCTGTCGGTTTTCCAGTGTTATCAAAATACTATGCTAACATTTAATGTTCTTCTTGAATAATGCTTTGACAGGTGGGTGAGGAAAAATGTAAGGGCTACTACTACATTAATGAAAAAAATGTTTTTAAAATTCTGCTGGGTGACGTTTTTTAATATCACTAAGATATGTAAGGAAAATAAATCATATTCAGAAATGCTTTTAGAGAGGTTAAAAGTTGATTTTTTTTCAGATGCATTCAAAAATTAGCACATTGCAGGAGCTGCATATTTGGAATTACTTTAGTGTAGATGTGAACCCAGTGCAAATTTAGGTAAGATATCAGTTCCTAAGTGTAATGTTGGGTAGGTATGAATGCTTACTGGTAAATGGATTAGGTGAAACTGCAACAGAGAGCTACAGTTTAGGAATAAAGATTTATTAATAGATAGGCCCAGAATCTTTTCCAGGATGTGTTAGGAACTTTGCAATTAAGTAGTAGAAGTTGTATTACTTTAAGTGACATAAGTCTGTGGCAGAGATTTAAAGTTCTCAGAGCTTAGCTTAATTTTTTTTTTGCCATTCAAGACATCAGTTTTACATGACCAACAAATTCTAAACTAGTGCCTTAGTGCTGATCTGCATTTTCCTTGGTAAGACTTTTGTGTTTGTTTGCTTGTAACTTCTAACAAACTCTTTTTGTCGAACCTAAACTTATCATCCTAAGAGTCTAGCTAATGTTGAAGTACTTCATAAAGATTTTAGCTGCAAGACATAGTGAGAGGAAGGTCAGGAAAAATGCTGTCTCCTCGTAACAGTTTAAAAAAGAAATACAGAATAAGAAAAAAATTCTGTGAAACATGTGACTATGTAGTTACTTCTCTGTTAGAATTGATCCGCACTTGAGAGTCTGTCAATTCTATCATTGTCCAGCTTTTGTAGATCAGCTTAATTCAGCTTGATTAATTCCACTTTCTTTTAGTGCAACTGTTTCTTGATTGCATGCAGCATAAACTGTTTTGGCTAACTTTGCCAAATTTATTGCAGTGGTTGTTTTGAGGTTTTGGGGGTGGGTTCTTTTTTGTTTTGTTTTTAGGTTTGTTTGTTTGTTTGTTTGGGGTTTTGTTTGTTTGGTTGGTTTTGTTGGTTTTTTTTGTTTGTTTTGGAGTTTTGTTTGTTTTCTTTTTCTTTTTAAAAATGTAGGCCCTTCAAGTTGTCATGTTCTCATCGCATCCATAAGGGTTATCATCTGAATGGTGGTGTAGCTGGATAGGTATTGTCTGATCAAAGTCTGCAATTTACTAGCTTCCCCTTTCCCAAGGTAACACATTCTTTAGTTCTTCAAGCCAGTCTGATGATGGGTGGTTAGATAATTTTGTATCAGTTCAGTGAGTTGAATTTGTATTCAGCCCTTGCATTACTTCTGGACATCTGGGGCCTTTACTGCTATTCCTGTCCTAAATTTGAATACTGCTATTTTGCTAGCATAGTGCAGTCTGAAGCAGATGTGAGCTTTGCTGGATGAATTGCTGTTAAACCCAAACGCTTTATGGTTGTTACAGAGCAGTAGGTGCTCAGTGATACAGATATAACATGGAATATTGCAGAAGAAAGATGGGATGTCATTTCTGGTTAAGTGAACAGGCTAAATCCCCATTTGGTTATATGCTTTCAGAGTGTAAATGTAAACAAAGCTGGATGAAGAAACTTTTTTCCTTAAAGTTCTGTTCCCTAAGAAAATGAGGCTTCCATGACAGGTGCCATAGGGCCACTGGATGGCAGGTAATCAGTAACTTTGATACTTCCTGGTGGGTTTTGTGGAATGAGGCAGTGATATGATGGAAAAATGCCTACTTGAGGGGGCAGCTGTGGCAGGGGCTGCATGCAGACGAACATTTCACGCAGGGAGGGGTTGTTATGCTTGCCCTCACTGAAGGGAAATATTCAGTGTGGTTCCTTCGTAGGCAGTAGGGAGGCCAGCAGCAAAAGTTGATTTGGTTTGCATTTACTGGTGGAATGAGTTACTTCTTGCCTTAATTAGTTCACAGATCACAAAACCCAAGTCATGTCTTGCACAAGCTAGTATCTTCTCTCTTGTAGGGATTTTTTACCTAGTTAACTGTTGTTAGAACTAAAAGGATAAGCTCTTTGCATTGATGAGTAAATTCATCCTGAATATTCAGTTTCTGGAAAACTGTTTTGAGATGTATTTGCAAAAAAAAAAAAAAAAGAAAATTTGTTGGTTTTTTGGTTGTTTTTTTGTTGGGTTTTTTTTCCCTGGGGTTTTGCTTGGTGTTTTTTTTTCAGTGAAATCAAAATACTGACCAGTGCTAACTTAATTTGTCAAAGCATAAATTGAGATAAAAATGTAATGTAGAAAATTCCCAAGTTTTTATCTCCTAGTATAATTTAGCACTTTCAGTAAAGGGAATTTATCTCATACAGATTTTTGGTTGGTTTTGGGGTTGGTTTATTTTTTTTTTGCCTATGTAAGTGAATTATTGCATTGTAAAAGTGCATGAACAAGTTTTGTTACTTAATTGCTATTTTTAAAAATCCTTACTTTTAAATTTATGTCTAACTATTACTTACATAGTCTGCCTTACATGTCAAGCCTGCAGTCTTCCTGCAACAGCTAATTCATCTTTGTGATAAGGATTTCTGGAAACTTGCTGAATCCAATGGAAAAGGAGTATAATGTCTTTACAGGGTTGCATTAATTCCTGCTTGAACTCCAGATGTTTGTGAAATTAGAGCAAATGTAAATTAAGTCCTCTGGGGTTTTCTTTTGAATTGCATCTCTTGTGGGATATTGTTCTTTTGCTTCCTACTTACATTGATCCTGTTGCTGCTTTTTAACAAAAATAAAGAATATGGTCAGCTTCAAACTACTTATTAAGCAGAAATTGTAAGTGAATAGACCTATCTTTTCAACATTTTGTTATTGATAATTTTACATTAGGTCAGCATTTAAGAGCCTATGAAAAGTAATGAACAAAACATACATGTTTTATATTCTGTATTTGAATAGTCTGCTAATCTCCCACTTGAAATTCCTCCAAAACTGGAGAGTCACTTTGAGATTAAGGACAGCTTCTGGCTTCAGTATTTAAAAAGTAAAAAAAAAAAAAAACCCAAAACAAAACAGTATTTTACAAATCATAGAATTGTTAGGGTTGGAAAGGACCTTAAGATCATCAAGTTCCAACCCCCCTGCAATAAGCAGGGACACCCCACACTAAACCA
>JBCJKH010043123.1:0-12291 GCA_039877255.1 Loriculus beryllinus
TTTATCAAATATGAGGACTGTCTTCCTCGCATGAGAATTGACACCTTCACAAGAAGGAATGGTTGTAAAGTAACACGTTTTTCGTAACACTTCCCCTTCCAGGTGGATTTGCTCACATCTAGCACCACTCTGCAGCCCTCCACAGAGCTGCCCAGAGAGCTGAAAAAACATAACAGCATGGTTGACAAGACAAAAGAGAGCTATCTAGACCAAGAGATGCCAGTGCTGACCAGGCAGGACAAGCTGCCATGTGTTTGCCTTACTGCTCAGAGCCCGCCATTTCCCACAGTAATATCAGAGATCATCTGGATTGAGTAAAATTAACATTTACCATTAATTATTGCTGCAAAGGTCTGGTAACATGCTGAACGTACTTCTGACAGTAGATAATATTAGTGAAAATATTAGGTTTATTGGAGTTCTGCTCACAAAACCAAAAAAGCACTGACCAAACTCTTCTGAGAGGACTTCTCAAATGAAATGAAAACTTATGCTCCAAAACCCTCCAACAAACAGAGCAAGAAGAAGAAAGTAATGAGAAATCCTGGAAGCACTTGCCTGTTGTCCCAAAGGAAAGGTAAAGCCCAGGCAGACCAAATCATTGTGAAAGCACAGTGTAACAGTCATACCTGATTTATGACACATTAGCATCATTTGGAAAAGAACAATTTCAGTTTAGGGATTTGAATGCTTTATTTTCCACAGGAAGAGAAAAAAAAAAAAAAAGAAAGAAAGAAAGAAAGAAAAAAATGACAACCTAAAAGAGTACTTAATCAAAAATGTTTTATGGACTAACCTAATCTGGCTCAGAAAATGCCAAGCAGCCCATTGTGAATCCTCCTCAAGTCATTAAACATGTACCACTCTAGGACAGCCAAAGCTAATGGGGCTCTGCTGAAGGACTGTGCCTTTCCTGTGATCTAATCCATCCCATTTCAGCTCCCAGGTGTGCTAATCCAGAAATCATCATCATAATTGATGCTACTTGGACATGTTATTGGGAATTTCAGCAGAAGCCAGAATGGGGTGAATGAGGAAAATGGAAAATTCTAGTTTATTTTAAACTTGCCTCATTTGAAGAAAGGGGGCTTTTACCTTGATGTCCATGCTGTAAGCATGTTCTTGCCTCTTACATTCATTTTCCAGCTTCTGAGTGCTGTGCTTATTACACTTCTGATCATAAGATATAGTAACCAAGCCATTTTCAATGCTATTTTTTTTTTCCACTCAAGCCAGCCCTTTGCTTTTTTTGCATGCATTTAAAAAAACTTTAACGCTTAATGTAGGGCATCTCACTTCCAGAAACTACAAACCTAGCCCTCTGAAGGCAGCAGAAGCCAAAACCCAATCCTGAAAAGGACCAACTGTGAGCACCAACCCCCAGGACATGGTCAGAAGCTCAGTGGACTGCTCATCTGCCTGGTGATTTCTAGTAGTGTCTGGAGCAGATAAAAAGTAGCTGCAAAGAGGAAGATCTACTTCCAGATAATTTATTATTCAAGTGTAAAAGCTTAATGTACCTATTTGAACAATTAAAGTGTGCTCTCTGGAGCATAATTGTCTTTTTGCTTCTGAAAATACAGTTGCTCATGAATCAATAAGTGCTATGGCCAGGACTCCAACACACATTTAATCACAGGTTGCTTGTTTCTCTATAGACACCCAAGAGAAAGAAATAGCTTTAATAATAGACGTCATTAAGGAAAGATTTGGACAAAATTAGGAACCTCACACAAAATTCACTGGGCTTCTGGGACAAATTTGCTCACAGCTGGAAGCGTAATATCTTCAAGGGTGGCTGATCCTACTCTAATACAAATTTTATAAGACTTTTGCAGTCCTGCAAAAAAAGCCTGTGGCCCAAATCATGACTGGAACAACCAGTCCTTCCCTTGGGAAAGAAATGAGCTGGCCTTGCTGCAATTTATTTAGTGTAATTTCTGGATATTTATATCTATGCAGCCTAGCTGATGATAGTACTGATCTGTTGCCCAATTACAGTTAGCCCCAGAAGAGTAAAGGCGAATTCATTTCAGCCTTACCGTCAGTTATTAAGACCTTGGACTACTCATGACTCAGTGTCTCTAATGCACAGGACAGATTTAAAATACTATTCTGTGAAAGATTTGCTTTCTTTGGTTTTTATTACAAGCATACAGTCAAGCCTACAAAAAAGCAATGCTTAGCTTTGAAGAAAATGACACCACTAATCTTGTCATCTGCTGGTCTTAACGCTTCATTTTTCAGTACTATTCTGCTGCTAGGCAAACTATGATGGCTACTGCATCTAGTAGCAAATTAATTCTGCTTTACAATTTAGTTAACTTTGATCCATTTGGGAACACACAGGTTCAAAAGACTGCAACTTGACAAACACTTGGAATTGTATTCCTTGTTCTGAAAAATGACTATGCAAAGAAACCATTTCTAGCAGAGTTGCTCCCAAAACCTTCCCCTTTCCATTGACAACTGCAATTTTGCCACAGCCGATCTTGTCTGTTAATTTAATCATTGCATCACAATATCCATGTAAGCTTCTTAGGTCCAAGACAGAAGAAAACCAGGGCAGAAAGGAACATGAGAAACACCATACAGACAAAAAGGGAAAGAATAATTTTGACTACAATTTCAAAGCAGTTTCTGCTTGAAGAGAAAGACTTTAGAATTTTAATGTTCATGCAACACACATAGCAAGTTAATTCCAGCTGCCAGGCCTTATTTGTGGCAATACTCCCGAACAGATTGTTCAATTTATAGTTCCGTAAAGCCATCCAGAGAAATGTAAAAGTCAAACTGGGTTCTTTTGCCTTCTCACATGCTCCCACCAGGAGGAAAGATTCTCAAAGACAAATTAGATGCTCGATACATCTCTGTAATGAGAGCACCGCTGAGGTAACTCATGCAAAATAGTGAAAAATCTAAGGAAAACACACTGTTAACCATGATAAGCTTCAAAACCCACCAACCCATACCACAGAAAGTTAAGAGTATAAGCCGACGTGTACTCTAACGTATGTAAAACTTATACATTTAAATATTACTCTGACATTAAGAACTGTGACACTGGCTTTAAAATTATACTTGTTTCAAAATAAACCAGAGAGTCTTTGTCACTGTTATCTGATAGCCCAAGGTCCACATTTTTTCAGCAACTATAGTAGAAGTATTCTCCTAAAACAGAATCATGTGAAAAACAGCATGGCAAAGATTTGAAGCCTTACCAAAATAAAACAGCCTGTTTGAAACACTTCATATCACTCTGCCACTGAAAATACACAGGTTCAATTTATGAGGGTAAATTAAACATCCCTACTGTTCAATTGTAACCATGATCCATAGTACCATTTTGGCCATGGCCAATCATCACTGAGCTAATTCATGCCAGAGCACAACTTCAGAATTAATACAGTCCAGAGAGCAGCCCAAAAAGCAGCCACCATGTGGTCACTTTATTGGCAAAGTCTTCATTAAGAACAGGCAGTTTCATGCATCTCAGTGCCAAAGCATTGCTATAACCACTCAGAACTGATACGAAGAAGCAAGATGTTGCATTTTTGAAGTTAATATTAGGTTTGATAATACCCTTAAAGAGAATCATCCAAGTTCAAGGAAAATTATATAGCATTCAGTTTACTTGCAATTTGGCAGAAAGAAGCCTAGGTTTCCATTTGAGGATTCAAATAACAGTTCAGAACTATTTTGCTATTTCAAAATGAACCTTCGTTAAATTCTTATCCATTTTAAATAGCACCAACATTAGCTTACCTTCATTACAACTAAACAACTGCAGTTCTTCAGAGAAGCGTTGACTGCAGAGGTTCTTAGAGTAAATAATTTAAGAGATACAGAAGTAAAATGCTTAAATCCTACTTGTTGTGTAATACGTAACAATATGTCACGAAAGCTCCCCTCTGCATTCAACAGAGATGAAGAATCCAGAACATCTAGCCGAGATGTCTCTGGTTTGAAGGAAGAAAGCAGAAACAGAGCAAGTTTAACACTGCAAAACTGTCACTGAAGCTTTCCTGTTTCACTTCCTTAATACCCCAATTTAAAGGTCATCTACTCAAGATCCAAGCTACCCTAAGTAGTCTCCACATGATAAACTCAGGATGAGGGCAGGAAACAAGCACAACATAAAAGAAAAATATCTCACTAGATGGTATTCTTTAACAACATTTCCCATGATAGGTCACTAACTCTTTAAAGCCAGTGAATTGTAAACTGCATCTGTGAACTGCATGTTAAGAGGAAGAGTTTGTAATCCCTCTATTAATCCTTGGCATCAGGGCACACTCAGTATAATTACAGACTGCAGCAGAATAATTCAAAAACTTTATTCCACAGGGCCATAATTATATCCTAGCTGTAATCCTTTAATTGGCAATATCATCTAATGCATTATAGACATACCATACGACTAGATGAACAAACGTACTAAAACATTCTGCAAGCGAGCCACAATAAAAGCAATAGCACAGCCAGTGATGCAGGCTATTAAAAAAGAACCATAATTAACAAGCATCAGAATACAAAACCCAGAAACATCAGGACTTCTACTCTCACTTTGCATGTTGGCTGCACCAATAGTTGGTCTTCAAGAATACATGACTGCATGAACAATTAGAACTACTGAAAGAAATCTGGCATAAATTGCTACTTATGTTCATCAACCATCAAGCAAAGGACAGAAGTAGATTTCTAGCAATTCATTGGAAAGATGTTACAAGGACTTAAATGCAGTAGATGCTGAACCAGTCCAAAATGGAGTGAAACCATAACAGACTATGCACGCAAGTGCTACTAAGGACTATTCTTCTGGTCATCTCTTATTTGTATTCTCCACACTAACACTATCAACATTTTATTTTTACACTGGAAAACAAGAGCCAAGGAAGCTGAAACAGTTTGCTTAAACCTTTTACTTATCTACAGCCTAACAGCATATACAGCATACGGGACCATAAACAAAAAGCTTAAAAGGATATATTATTTGGAGCCTAGTGATTATTCCTAGGTAGGTAATGCAGTGTTCAAGAATCTATGATCCAACAGTTACTGTATTTTTAACCAATGATTACTACTACAGATGGATAAACAGTTCAAATGTAGAAAATAGAACTTACCTGCTCCAGTCCTGGATCCTGGACCCAACCTCTCAAATGCTCTACTTTAAAAGCAGGTGAGACCACTTCAACCTGATGAGAAGTTTCCGCAGCAGCTGTCCCTACCAGCAGATCAATACCTTAGAGGCAGGCATCACCTACCATATTAGAAAGCCTGAGCCCTGCCAAGTTAGAGAACTTTGAAGGAGGCTAAGGTAACTCTCCTCTCTCACAAGTGTATCCTGCCTCTGGATCCAAAGTGTCCCCTGAAGCACTTTGATGCTCCATGGAAAGGCCAACAAACATGTATTAGAGCATGCAGTGACAGGACAAGGGGGAAGGGTTTTAAACTGACAGAAGGTAGATTTAGAATAGGCATTAGGAAGTTCTTCTCTGTGAGGGTGGTGAGGCCCTGGCACAGGTTGCCCAGAGAAGCTGTGGCTGCCCCTCCCTGTCAGTGTCCAAGGCCAGGCTGGAAGAAGCTTGGAGCAACCTGGTCTAGTGGAAGGTGTCCCTGCCCATGGCAGGGGGGTTGGAACTGGATGAGTTTTAAAGGTCCCTTCCAACCCAAATCATTCTACGATTCCATGACACAGCTGTGCCTCGTATTTCCTAAAGGCTGGTTCTGTCTCTGCTTATTAACTTCAGTCACCTTAAGTCCAGATCAGGGGATCCTTATCACCCAGCTGCCAATTCTGTTTTATTCCGTAGGCCAGGGAGGTTCCTACGCCTCAGCAGACTATCTTTTTTGCTTTGACTGGATCTTTATTGGAACTGACACAAACCATCTGTCTCCTGCACCAAACTACAGATTACCAGTAGCAACAGAATTACAAACAATACAAGTTTACATTAAAAATTTATCTCACTTCCATACACCTGTATCTACCACCTGTCAAAGGCAGTGAACAATCTTCCCTTTGTAAAAGGGGCTGCAACTCTTCTCATTACCCCACAGGGTGCTAGAAAAATAGGACAGCTGAAACTGCTGAAAAATTGTTTGAAATGAATGCTGGGCTCCCAGTTAAACACTGCTCCGTAATGTACTGCTGTACAACAAACACTGTAAAGCATCACTTCTTAAAGTCAACATGTGTATGATTGTACAGGCATCAGAAACACAAGATGTATGGTGGCAATCATCCTCATAAAAGCCCTCTATTATCTGACTTTTTTAATCCACATCTCATTGTTTCCCATGCAAAAGGTTAATTGTTCTTCCTTGCCCTACTTAGAGGAAGATAAATTGAAAATGAGAAGGAATTCCTTCATGATTTTCCATATACTCATCTATAACATGAGATGCTGTGTTTGTTAGGGAATATAAAATCTTCAATTTTGGAACAGCTGATGAAACTGAGAAGAGGCAATGGGCTCCTGGGACAAGAATCAAAGCAGCACCAAACTTCAAACTAGATATAAGTAAGAAACAATGAGTAATAGTATAACCCAGTTATGAACTCAAAGGAAATAATACTAGAGAAGTAGGAGAGGTGACAGTTTAATTATTTACAGGTACTTCTGAACCCCATGCCTCTCCCCAGTTATGAGGCCTAGCATTTATTGCAATGTACTGATGTAAAATGAACAGTCCCATTTAAATCCCTAAGGAATTATAAAGTGTTCCCTTTTCTTCCCAATTTCACCAGAGACGCTAAAAACTAATCCAAATGAACTGGATTTAGCTTGACCTCTGCTTCAACAATAGCTGAAAGCAGCAGACATACTCAGACTGGCTCTGGAGCCTTTCATCTGCCTGGCATGAAAGCACTGCAAGACACGAATGCCACTTAAACTGCATCACATATAGGGTGGACAAAATCTCCTCCTTGAACAGTGCAACAAGTGCTGGTACGCAAGATAGCCACTGCCTCCCAGGAACTCTGCGCTGAACACTTTGACAACACAGCAGAGCAGCTGTTTGACACAGAGTTCCATGAGCACATCAGAACTGCTGTGCTAGCACACACTTACCTTGCACACGAATAAGCTGCAGTTTACAGGAGTTACTCTCAAACCAGTCAGAAAAAAGGTAAAAAGTGTGACTAACACGTAACAGGTTAGCAGTTAGACTAAAGCTGTGAACATACAAGCAGGACCACAGGGGTTGTTCATTTAAATAACATTAAGGCAAAAAATCCTCAAGTCGATTGGAAGCTAAAGGAGCAAAGCACTCATCTTTCACTACTTTCCATAGGCATAGAGCAGTGAACTGCAGCAGCCCTCTTCCTCATTGAGTATGCCCTCTCAACCACACTGCTTTACTGTTTACCATCAATAGTACCCAGAGACCAAAATCAAGGTGGGAGATCTTTTTTTCTTCTACCTTTGAGCCTTTAAGAATTAGAGGCAACCTCTGTGCTAGATATATATTTTCATAGTCAAGTGAATGGAGAAAGCACTGCCGAAGGATGAGCCAACCAACCTGGTTTAGATGCATGTGCTAGGATGACAGGATTTTACCTCAGGATATAATTTTGCTCCCTCTTTGAAGCCCAACTGACCAGCATGTTAGACATTAACACCTAAGAATTTCACAGTTATGTTGGAGCAGATGAATGCTAAGGTACTGTCTAAGAGGCAGTCCCTAGGAAAAGATCAGGAAAAAACATACAGAAATGAAGTGACTTGCTCAAAATCATGTGGGGTGGTCAAGGCTGATGTGGTAGGTAGCAGTAAAGAATCGAAAAGAATTTACAACATAACAGAATCACTAACAGCAAAGTCTTTTCCACTGACTTTGGGTCAAGCTCTAATTGTTTACCAAAGAATCAGATGTGAAACGGCAAGAACAAAAGCGGCCACAGAAGCAAGATGTGAATACATACTATTCTGCATCTTTCTTCCATCATGTACGTTTATAGCTTGCAGAAAAGGAACACAGGAAGTTGAAAAAATTATGCAGACACTCCATTATTTTGTGTTTTTACATGTTGCAAAAATGCTCTTGCTAAAGACCAGTGTGTGAAAATGAGCTAGCTGGCTATTCCTTTGCCACAGCTTTACCTGAGCTTTCATTCACTGTAACTATCTGACAGCTACCACACAGTGCTTCTTAGTATTACACAATGTGCCTCTCAATTAAGCAGGAGCTGCCTATCTCTGCTCAGTATCCCTGGTGGCTTTAAATAAGTTTTGCACTTGTTCCATCTCCAACACTTGTTTGGCACAACAGCAATGTTTCCAACTAAGAGAGAACCCAGTGATCATAAAGAATGAATTATTTACAGAAAGATCAGTACTGCACATCAAGATTTCAGTAGTAATAGCTAATTGGAACTACCACACTGCACATATGCACAATGTTCTTCAGGTTCATAAAAGCCTTAAGTGCTTTTAAATACTACCAAAAAAAAGGAAAAGACTCAAAGGATCAGTTGCAGGAAACAATGCCTTCCACTTTTAGAACACTGACTCAAGTCGAAGTTAACTGATGTTAAAACACATCATCTGCTAACTAGTTGATGGAGACAGGTAATCCCCTTTTTAATGAGTACATGGTACCATAAGCACCCAAAGTCAGAAGCCCCAATTATAACTACGCAGATGAGACTGAACTTCATGCTGCAGTTTAGCTTACCTATGCTCTGTCCCCGTGCAGCCCCACCACTGGAGCCATGCTGTTGACTTAGATCTTTACAGTGCTTTTCAACAGAATTTCAAGGCATTTCACGAGCCAAATTAATAATAGTAATGATAAGAAAAATGCACCTGCCCTAATGCATTAGGTCTAGAGAGAGCACTCCTCAAGAAACCACACTATGCAGAACTACACTAGTAACTGCTGGTGTGCAAGTGTCTGCAGGTACCCTAGACATCTGCCAGCCCTTCTGGCTTTACATACTGGATTCAATTCCTTCCTCTAAGAGGATTCAGACAACTGACATGCTCCTTCTCAGGTGAGCACCTGAGAAGAGGAGAAGGAAGCATTTTCAACTTGCTGTTTACAAGTCATTTTGGTTATTCATTAATTGTTTGTAAGAAATCTGTAAAAAATAAGCAAGCTTACTTGCCAACAAGCTTGAATTAGTCCAACAGTAGTCAACAAGACAGAAGGGGCTATCAATTCATATTTGCATTTGTTCTCTGGCACATCTCATCTTTTTTCCACCCAATGACTTTTTAAACTCACATGGTCTCTAATGCAGTAGGGTAGGCAGCCTTCCAAAAAGTTGAAGAACGGGGAAACTGTACTTCAGGACATTCAAACATCCTGTACTAGTATTCTTATTATCAATGTTTTTTAACTAAGAGTGACCACAAGCATATTTCCTCATTTGCTTTCAATGTGAGCCTTGCTTACTTTCTGAAAGGTTTTTCTGCCAAAAAATTGGTGCCCATCCTTACGTCAGAGATGTTTAGCAAAAATACCACCTCCAGTCAGCTCTTAGATGTCAGTATTTGGCTAAAACTGGTTGCAGGCCACATGTAAGTATGGCACAACCCCAGCATTCCCTATTTTGTAGCAGCAGGTGCACATGCCAGTGCTTCAGCCCACTAAACACGTAAATCTTCCTCCAAAGCCCAACTCCAGCCACACTGTGTTCATGGTTCTGGATTCCGCTGTATAGGCCAAAAAAACTAAGTAGCCAGCTCTGCAGTGACAAAACCTGAAACATAGATTTAAACACAGACAAGCTGATGTAACACTGGAACAAGCTGAAACAGTTCACCTTGTATTAGATTACCCACTTGTTTCTTGAAGAGAGGATTGAGCAAAGTATGCTTCAGTGCATTTCTCCTGACAGCTGAGCTTGAAGTTCCAAAGTACTCGGTACTGGGCTTGAGTCACAGAGTCCTATTTTGTTTAGTTTCTAATTTATGCTGAACAAATAATTGCATGGTCTCAGTATCTCTGTGTCTTGCAAAATTCTTATTAGACTACACAAAGAGACACAAAACCTCTGCTGACAGATCAGATAAATACCAACACAGACATAATAAGTAGTATTTCCTGCTCTGTTCAGACTTAAACAACAGAAGAATAAACAGCATGTTTGTAACACAAGGACATGTACCCATAATAGGATAGTTAAGCACTGGAACAGGTTGCCCAGATGTTCAGAAACCTCCATTCACAGTTACTTAAAATTTGACTGGCCAGATCTGCCTCTGACATGAGCCCTGCACTGAGCAAGAGTCTGGACCAGAAATCTCCAGAGGTCCCTTCCAACTTCAGCATTATTACGATTCCATGTATATTGACATATAAAAGGAAAGGTAACCTTGTGAGATAAACTGGAAAAGCATGCAAATCAGGACTACCACAGACATTCATAAAGATGTTAACAGCTTTTATTTCACTGGTGCAAGGCCCGTGTGTCATCCACCACTCACCAACATCAAAACAGAGCAGCATCTTCTATAAAACAGCTTCAGAAAATTCAAAACAAAGTAACAGTGGCTATAATAAACTTCATACAATATTTTTAAATCACTTAGTTTGTATCATCCAAACATGAACAAATCAAGTTTCTAGCATACATGGCTTTTTTTTTTGTTTTGTTTTCCAAAAAATACCAGCACAACTCCAATACATGCCTCACACCTGGAAATGCGTAACATCACTCCATGACACTGATAGCTGTTCGTGCTTAGAACTAGTCATCAATTCACCCTACCAATATCGTAAAATACAAAATTATATGAAAACCCTACATTTACAAAGTACAGTCCCAGTCTTGCAACCTAATCCATCTGGGCAGATACCTGTACACACTCCAACCTCCCTGAAGGCAATGTGGTATTCAGTGCTCCATTACTAAAGATTTGATTGTGGGAAAGGTTTAAAACTTTCCACAAGCAGTAAAACACTGCCTTATTCTTCTAGATTCAGCTTCAGTAGTATTTGCACAACCTCCTAAACCAAGACTTAACTATTTTCAATTACCTCACATTTAAGAAGAAGGAAGGATAGGCTTTAAAGTAGTCAGCAGAGAAATGGCTTTTACTGAAATGACTTGGGGCTGTAAGTTGTTCTTTAGTGCACAGTGGTGATCCAAATGCTTCCAAGGGTTAAGCACATCTTCCTTCAGTATTTACAGTATCTGCTGCCTTCCTCTGCACTACATGAGTTTCTTCACCAGTAAGATATCGGAGATCTTGTTTCCATTAAACGAGCATTATGACATGACTCCAAAAACAGGATTATGACGACAAATACTAGGGCCATACTCTTCATAGTCTTTCTTGGTGTGACATACTTGGAAAAACTCTGGCTATGAAAATACAAAACAAATATTCTCAAAAGCATACGAATATATCAAGTAGAAAAACCAACAAATAAACTAATGCCTTAGTTTTTTTTAGATTGTGGCTTTATCATGTGGTATCACATTTTTGAAAGAGTAAAACAAGAAATATTGGGATATAACGATCAAGAATATCTTAGAGAGAAGACTCCTCTTAAACACAGCAATAAGAAATCCCACTTGGGAGACAGGAATTGCTCCCATTTTCCTGTATTTGCTTCTCTCTTTTGTTTAAGACAATTGATTTGGACCCTATACCCCTAAACTCCTAGCTAATCTCTAGTGCTGACTTGAAGAATAAAGGAACTATATTGCAACTACCACAAAAAACTATTTCAAAATTACATCAAATTACGATAATCTTACTCAAGCAAAGCTCCCACTTGCCCTGTACAAATTTTACTGAGATACAAACTGCATAAAGGAATATGAACAGTTTAGGCTGTCACAATGAGAAGGTTTAAGACTGAGCACTCAGATCAAATACAGCCAGAAGACAACATGCAAGTAAAATAAAACTTTAAAAGAAGAACAACTTCGATAAATACTTACTGTTGAAGCCAACATGGAACCACCAAACCAAACTGCGTAACGTTGCATATGATGCGTTATCACTTGAACTTCAACTGGTTTGGGCTAAGAAAAATAGTTCATATTTAGCTGGTTTAAATTTTCAGGCAAAATCCTGACAAACTCACATCTGATCCTTGAAGACACAGGTATCTTCACCCCTATCATATCATCAGATATCATCACTATCGCGCACTTACTACTCAGTCTGATACATTCCCAAGGAGACCAAGTCATAAAACTCTATATGATCAGGACACAACAGTTTAATCCCTCTTGCCCACTGCTAAGATAACATATCTCCTACAAAGGAAACCAGAATTGCCCTTAGAGGATTGCTCACAGTAGATTTTTATAAAGACATG
>JBCJKH010043124.1:0-19109 GCA_039877255.1 Loriculus beryllinus
GGGGTTTGGAACTGGATGAGCTTAAGATTCCCTTCCAATCCAAACCATTCTACAATTATATATATATATATATATATATATCACACATGTAGGTACACACACACAGAGAGCACATTACCCTTAGGGTAGGGATTGCATGGTGGATTTGTGGAAGTCTAGCAAAAAAAACTAAACTAAAGAGTCAATATTCTATTTATTTTTTTCTTCTTACTGCTGTATCTCTATAGCAAATCTGTTTCTCTGATAGATAAAAATTCTTTCATCTGATTATTTATTTATTTATTCATTTTTAGGGTTATTTGGCTATAGAATCAACCAGGTTAAGTTGAACTTAATAGGTACTCTGTTTATATGCTCTAAGTGTAACTCTTAACTGTTTGGTACACTGGATCCCTGAGGGAATTTATGAGAAAATTTGAGTATATTACATCAAATCCATGAGGCTTGTTGGTGATCATGGAGAACAGCCTGACTTGATCAGAACACTGGTGGTACTAAACTGGTCAGAATGAATGAGTGACTGTTGTGTTTTACACTTTCCAAAAGAGTAGTCTTGAAGGTGATTGTCAGGAAATGTTTCCTCCAACACAATTGAATTACCGCAGGGGAAGTGGAAGAGCAAAGTGTCTCAGACACCTTAAACACGATATGTAATCTGGATCATTTTATTCTACTTCTCTTAGCTGTTCACTTCTTTATTCCACGACTTTGATTAGGAAGTGTCTAAGTACACAAATTCATAAGACAGGAAGGGGGAGTATAGGAGCTGGTGGCAAATACATTTCAGTGCATGTGCAGTATGTGGACATCTAAATAACTGTATCTTCCTCTTGTCTGTGTCAAAGTGTTTCCCCCAGCAGATTCCTCTTCCTCAGCTCTGGTACAAGGGCTTCAGAAGTTCAGTGTCCTGACCTCAATAGACATTAGTAATGAGTGATGCAGAAACAATTCGCACATAAACGTAGATTTGAAAGCAAGAGTGTTCATTACATGTGAAGTGACAGTTTATCAAAAATCTATAAACTCATCAATTATTATTAAGCGAACTATGCATTTTCCATTAGTCAACATTTATCAAGTGAGCAATTATCAGTAGTTACCAGGCTTTGGTATCCGAAAATGACAGCTGTGTTTTGTTAGAGTGACAAAACATTATCAGTGTCTTAGACAATGCAAGTTGATAACTTGATGTTCACTTCAGAGTGGTGATGACTTTATTCACAAGTAAACATGCAATAGAACAGCATTAATGATTAGTGAGCAATTTAATACAGGATTTCATGAGGCATATTTTAGTTTTCATTAAGTGTAGACTGTAACTTAAATTTTACCATAGGAAGTTCAGATACATTCTTTAGGAAATATGGAAACATTCTGCATTAGGCAGAAGTACTAGTATCTACCAGTAAAAACGAAAAATAAATACTAGTAGAGAAGCTAGACTTGGCTGATTCAGTATTTTATTCTTTATTTACTCAGGCAGTGTTTGGAAAAATTTCATAGGTTTCCACTGGAATAAAAGTTGCCATTGGTGAAGTAGCTTCGAATGTGACTTACTTACTTTAATATACCATTTTGTATGTTTGACTTGGTGCTGGCTTGTGGGTTTGAACGGTAGCAAACAGGGTGAACAGCAGCAAACAGTCAGCAATGTAGTCTTACTTTCCTGTTTACCTAGGAAGAAACCAGTGAAAATATTCTAACCTGTTCAGGTGAGCAATTAACATGTGGGATAAAGCGGTGCATTAATACTGTTCCATGAGCTGTCTTCTGCTACTTAGCAGCAGTTCTGATTTACTCACTGAGGACTACTGAATTTAGTATCTTATGTTACTAATGGAGAATTGTCTGAGCACCTCACCCATACTAGGTTTTCTAGCTCTGGTAGCATCCACTGTACTATGGCATTCACATCTGCCCAAAACCTTATTTTCCGACAGTCTGAATATTTCTACTAATTGATGTCTGCTGCCTTGTGAATGCTGCTTTCTACCTTCCTTTGCCTTATCTCCACAAAAAAAGCTCTTTGAAGGAGAGAATATTGAGCTATCTAGTAAAGCACAGTAAACAGATGTGGTGGTTTTGCCTGTAGCGTGGTCTTAGCAAAACTTTATCTGGAACTTCAGCAGCATTAAGGCAGAATGTTTTTTATTTATTCATTTCCACCCCCATGCCCCAAGGCTATTATATTGAACTAATGTTGAAATCCAGACACTGTAAGATTGTTTACACCTTCACCACATGCCAGAAAACATCTTCATCTATCTTTTTCTACTTTAGAGTCTAGCGCAGAAAACTAACAGTCACAGACATTGCTGGAGTGTAGCAATATTCCAGGTTCCTCTGAGGTTATGTTAAATGCTGTACTTATTTCCGTGCTTTTTCTGCTTTGCCTGATAGCATCAAGTCAGAATGTCATTATAACTAATTTTTATAACTTCACCTGTTAGTTTTTTCCTTGTTTTCTTATTGGTACTAATGTAGGAGTATCTCATGTTGTGGCAGATGCTAGAAGTGCAATAGAATCACTTGTATTTTTTTTTGCCTTTGTGTGACATAATCCTTTTTTCTGCTCAGTTATGTTCAGTAATAAATTGTAGTTGTCAATTACTCAGTTTGTGGCAGAAATATTTTTAAAATATAAAATGACATGTTAAAGATACACCATGATGAAAGTACAGTGGTAAGTTGAGCAGAGATGGCTTTTCTTGACTTGTGTTGTCATAATCCTAGTAACTTTTTGTTTAATGCAACAGTATGAACAAGGAAACATTAATATTATAGGTAGTATACTATAATAGACCTGGACATTGTCTCTTTTTCATGTATGCTTTGGATTTTGCTTTTGAACAGTGCTTTTAATTGTTCTGTGCAGTAATAAGCAAAAAGATGAGCCTAAAACTTTCCCTGTGAATTAGTTGGAGAGGTGTATGTAGAACTAAGTTTCTCAAGATGTGTAATAACCAGTCATCTGCAAGAACCACGTGAAACTTAATGTACAGTAGGTACTCTGAGTATTTATTTAAGTAAATGTAAATGCTCTCCTTTTCATAGCTGCAGCTTTCAGTTAGTCATGATACTGTAGGACTTTTTCTAAAGGCATGTTTTTACCCAACAGCATGTAACAGCTAATTTGAAGTCATTGCAGTTCATCACAGTAATGTCTACTTAGGGATTTTTAAATTCCGGGTTATTCGTATGTGCTCTACATGCATGAGAGATTACTGTATTGGAAATCCCTGGGGGAAGAATGGAGAAGGAATAGTCCAACACATCTACCTGCTTCAGTGAAACTACTTAAAGTCTTGAGTAGATCAAGGTTCCATCTTACTCTCCAGTCAAAATACTGTTTTCTGCCCAGCTAGTTCATGGAGTTAAGTATTTTTCTGTTCCTTCTAAATTAGGTTGTATTTGTAAGAGCATTGTGAAGTGCGGTGTGAGGGAGCCCTAGGGGAAGAATCAAAACTCAGTTAGGAAAACACCATTTGGGGCTGTTAACTTTCTGTCATGTAGGCAGTGTCTCTGTCTGCCAGAAGAGAGGCAATGGAGTCAAGGTTTTCCTTGTTTTTTTCTCAATTAGTGTATCCTTCTGGAATAGCTGTTGGTGCTCAGTTTGGTTTTGGAGGGGGGAATCTGCTGTGCTCTGTGACGGATTTCTTGTGTGTTTTTCTTCCCCCTTTTAAGTGCACATCAAGGACATAACTTGCAGCACTAGATAGCTGAAGGTACACCCGGCCATCACAGGAATGCGTGGTATGAGCTCCCCCCCCCAGAACATTTCCTAAGCCTTTCTGCTTGCTGATTGGCGTGGTCTTTGCTGCCCACATTTCAACCCTCTCTTTGTGCACAAATTGCTTAATTAGGATAGAGGGAGGTAAACATTAGTTTTGTGAGAAACATCTGTACTGAAGAGGAAGAAGTAGTCCTAATATGACCTGAGGAGGGATTGTGAATTGGGCTGTATGAAGTGGGAGGTTTAACTCTTTAGAAAGCCCTTTTCAAATGACTGAACGTGGCCTGTGATTCTCTGTAGAGTGTACTAGTTTGAGTTTTGAACATTATCAGTAAACCTTTGTGTATACGAAAATGAATATTTGGATTTGCATTTTTGCTATCAGTTATGTTACACTCTACTAACCTTTTATCAGAATTTAGTCTTATCTCTTTTTTTCCGACTTGAATCCCTCTAAAGGTTCACCTACTAACACTGATAATGTTAGTAGGAATTTCTTAACACAACTAAGGGGGTTTTGTTAATTTCTTTTGAGAATAAGCAGTGAAGAATGTTGATGGCTTTGTGTGGAGGATATTATACATGTGTGTAGTCGATGTATGAAGTTAGTTTTTTAGTCCATGTACTGTGATTCTGTGGTTGTTTTAAACTTTAATGAAGATTTTAGTCTCTTTCAATGTGTGTGGTGTCATGGTCTGCGGAAACTCTTCAATTGCTGATTTTGCTGTTAGATTTCAAATGTCTTTTTGTCGCTAGAATGGGAAATAAAACATGTCTACCATTTCTAAATGTGCTCTAAGTTTATCTGTGCTTAGATATAAATTGTGGGGTTTCGTGTACTAGCAATACAGATTATGGGTACTTTTGGTATATCAGTAATATCGTCCGATAGCCACTGAAAGAGTCCTTTTGTTCAGCAGTGGTACAACACTTTATGGCAAGCCTGTATGGCACTGACTTGTTAGTAAAACAGAAGTCCAAAGATGGATTTGCTCTGTAGAACTGATCCCTATTGCTTTCCTCTTAACTTTTAGAGTAAATGAAACATTGCAAATATATTAAAATATGTAATGCCTAGAATATAATGAAGATCCTGATGTTAAATGCTTTTCTATGACTTTGCAAAACTGCTGATCAGAAAATTGGGCCAAATGTTTTGCTAAACTGCCGAAGCTGGTATCTTATGTGTTTAAGAAGTGTAGTCCAGTAGTCCTAACAGGGCAGCTCCACTCAAAGAATTTTCAGGATCCATGCTAGAAAGGATGATTTGTGCTAACAGTGAGGAGAGCTGACTTCATTTTTATGAGAAGCAATGTCGATGCATGAAGTGCTGTGATGTCTTTGTAACATCAAAACAGGCCTAATTAAGTATGCAGCAATGAATTATATCTGAATGATGCTGAAGTTGTGAGTGCTGGACTTTGGTTTTCTGTTGGGTGACACTGTTCTTGTATTTTCTCATCTCTGCAGTTTGTTTCTTTATAGCTGTAATAAGGAGCATATTAATAATGAAAGAATTATCTTTTTCAGAAGAAGGGTATTGCAGACTTTGACTAGAGTTGTTATGCTGTTGTTGGATTTTTTTGACAAGAGTTCAGTGAAGATTTACAATGCTGTGACTTGTTTAGTGAAACTGCACTATGTGAAAGTTGTAATGGAAGACTGGCACTGGGACTTTCCCCAGGATGCCAGACTCAGCTCGGATCCTTTCCCCATACCTTACTTTTACAGGGTCTCCCCTCTGCCAGCACCTCTCTTCCTTATTCCAAGACTTGAGTGACAGGACAAGGCTTTCTTGGAGAATGTGGAGGACAGTGTTCAGGCTCTGCTGCTTCCCTTTCGTAGGCAGTGGGCAGGTAACTGAGTGTAAAGGAAAGACAGAAAGGCAGAAGAACGGTGTGCCGAAGTGCCAGCACAGAAAAGTACAGGGCAAGGCACAAAGTTGTTATTGTAGAGGGCACAATATTAGTATTGTAGGAACTTCAGTATTATCAATACCTGGTAGTCCTGATAGTTATGAACATTTAATGGTGTTGTATTCGTCACCAATATTGTAATGTGAAAAACAGTATTCTGGTGGGCATTTGAAAGAAGATAATACATTGGGTTTTATTACTTTCCAGTGGTAGAGCAAATAATTTCTTAACTTAATCCCTAATGCTGAAAAAAATGTAAGTGGAAGAAGTATAACCACATTCTTTGCAACATATGCTGCACTTGGGCTGGCTCAGCCAAGGGGGCTCCCTGGAGTGCTCTTGGGGATAATCCAGGGTTCCAGATCCTTGGTTAGATAGACTCTGTAGAAATGCTGGAGATGTCTAGCTCTCACTGACTGTGTAACCAGCGTTGTGATGCACTGTCGGTAGGAATTCAGGGGTGTTAGAGATGGGTTAGGAAGTATATTTTCAGGTAAAACATGGTGTAAATCAAATAGAAAAGTGAAGAAAAGGATGAATGCAGAGAGGAGAAAAATGGAAATGAACCTATAATGATTTCTGAGACACAGAAGTTTGCAATGCTCTTTCAGGCACATGTATGCCTATATTGAATTTGTGTATATGTATATATGTGTGCAATCCACTGCAGATTTCTAACGTGCAGTTACCATTTGAGATTTCCACATAAAAGTAAAGCTCATTAATAATTTTAGGCATTGTGAACGGTTAAAGTTGCCAAGTGTTGTACTAGGAATTTATGAAGGAAGGAATACTTTTTGGGTTTGTTTTGGGATTGTGGTTTTGTGGGGTTTTATTTCCTTATCTTTTCATACCTGGGCTTTTTGTGGAAGAAGGATATGAAGCATATATGTAAAACTTCAAAGATCTGTTATGCAGCAGGTGGTAAGGCGGTGTTTTTGGATGTCCATCTGTTGCATCTTGCAGATAGAAGGGTGGGAGAACAATAGCCATGGAATCCAGAAGCACACAGGAATCCAGAAGCAAATGTAGATAGATTATTGGAATAAGGGAAAGATTGTCATGCATTTATATGTAAGAGATCCTCCTTTAAGCCCAGTCTGCATGTGGTATAGGTTTGATAATGCCTTAGAGGTGTATTTCTGTAGTTTGATTTGGGGTTTGGGACTTAAAAGTGCCAGATGCAGTCTCTGATATCAGACAAAACAATATCAGATGTGTATAGGATTTAATATTTTCTTTTTTGTTTTGAAAATTTTTGTGGCATTAAGTGAGTAACTTGTGAGAACTTTCTGTGAAGTCTAAAGAAGTAAAATAAATTGTTCTTTCCTCCTTTTCTCCTTTCACTGTAGGATCCCGTCTCCGCCAGGAGGATTTTCCACCACGGATTGTTGAGCATCCTTCAGATGTCATAGTCTCTAAAGGAGAACCAACAACTTTGAACTGTAAAGCTGAAGGGCGGCCAACTCCTACTATTGAGTGGTACAAGGATGGAGAGAGGGTGGAAACAGACAAGGATGATCCGCGCTCCCACCGCATGCTGCTGCCCAGCGGATCTTTGTTTTTCTTGCGTATCGTGCATGGACGCAGGAGTAAACCTGATGAAGGAAGTTATGTTTGCGTAGCAAGGAACTATCTTGGAGAAGCTGTGAGTCGCAATGCATCCCTGGAAGTGGCATGTGAGTAGTTTTGTATGATTAGGATTGCATAAAACTGTATAAATGCTTTTTATGCTGTCATCCAGCACTCGCACACGGTCAGCAGTCTGGGAGACAACAAACGTCGGTAAGTATGGCATTTTGTCGTTAGTTATAGCTCTTAGTCAAGGCATTTTTACATGCATTTATACAATAGCAGTGACCATATGGAGTATGTGATTTATACTGAAGTAAGGTTCTAGCCAGTGTGTGATCATGATTGACACTAACACGGACAAGGGCTAATCTTCCTCTGAAGAATAATTTAATTTTTAAATTATGACTGAAGTTGGTTATACTGAAACTTAACGTGGAAAAATACCTATCAGTTAATATAAGGTGTAGTGTCTGTTTCTCTTTATCTAGTCATCTGTTACCTCAACAGAAGCAGACAGCTTCTTGGTGACTCACATTCCGTACTGCTGGACACCTTGATATATGCTCCTCTATCATAAACGTGATACAGGCCTCATTCGTTATGTGAATGGCAAGTGAAATTGTTGACCATTTCTCATATCATCCAGAGCAGTCTTACTCTTTATTGATTCTCTTTGTCTTAACAGAGGAGTCGTTATGGCTCTTTCGGAGATCATGCATGATCTGCCTCCAGTAGAGTTAGTGGGGACATTCGTTATATTCACAGAGCAAACAAGCTCATCATACATAAAA
Organism: Loriculus beryllinus; assembly: GCA_039877255.1. Taxonomy (NCBI): domain Eukaryota; kingdom Metazoa; phylum Chordata; class Aves; order Psittaciformes; family Psittacidae; genus Loriculus; species Loriculus beryllinus. The sequence goes on from JBCJKH010043124.1 coordinate 8,016, forward strand.
TGTGTTGTTTTGTTGTTTGTTTTTGTGGTTTTTTTTTTTGCTGCTTAGTTATTTGGGTTGAATAAACACTGATCTTTGTATTCAAAGTATCAACTAAGAGTAGCTGTGTATCTTCACATAGAGGTGTATTTTAGTAGATTTATGAATGCTCTCCTCTTGCAGTTCTCTCTGCCCAGGTCTTCATCTGGCAGCAGCTTTACTAAAATGTGTTTGACTGAAATAGGGCTTTAGCACAAGCTTGTATTGCTTACTTAGTAAAGAATGGATTTATATACACATCAGAAAGTATGTAAGTTAAAGGGTGAGAAAAAGAAAAGCACAGAAACCGTCATTCCTGATGCAGTCTGAAGACTTTTATAGCAGATGTGGTGTGATCTTGAGGCTTCAGACTTCTCATTTCAGAGAGTGCTATTTTGGGGAAATATTTAGATGCTGGTATAAGCCAAGTAGAACAGAGTTGTTCATTACCTGTCACTTGGCATAACCTAGATTCAGAACTGTTTCAAACAAAAACTGAAAATGGTTTTGTCACACACTTAAGGCACAATTAACCGTATATCTTCCAATAAAATCATCACAGAATGTTACTCAGTTTTTGTAGGTATTTAGGAATTGAGAAAACAACCAATGTAAGGAAGTCTGAAATCTAGGTGAATATGACTGTAGATAAACTCACTGGATTATTTCTGTCTCTGTACATGTGGTTTTAAAACTGTTGACAAATCCTATGAGAGGGACATATGCATGTTAAAATCCTTATTGTAATCCTGTTGAGACTGAGACATCTGTCAAAGTTCAGAAGATCGTTCAAGTTATGCCTTGAGTCCTCAAATTGAATAGATTAATTTTAAATTTAAATGTACTCTGTATTTTGTTGGTTTTCACTGATCCCTGCTTCCATTGAATGCTGAGAGACTCTTGTTATAACATCCTTAGTCTCTATAGTTACTGTCCAGAATCATAGAATGGTTTGGGTTGGAAAGGATCCACCCACTTGCCATGGGCAGGGACACCTCACACTAAACCATGTCACCCAAGGCTCTGTCCAACCTGGCCTTGAACAATGCCAGGGATGGAGCATTTAATACTTCTTTGGGCAACCAGTTCCAATGCCTCACGACCCTCGCAGTGAAGAACTTTATTATATCTAACCTGAACTTTCCCAGTGTAAGTTTAAGCCCATTCCCCCTTGTCCTATCTCTACAGTCCCTGATGAAGACTCCCTCTCCAGCATCCTTGTAGGTGTCTTTTAGATACTTGAAGGTTGCTATGAGGTCTCCATGCAGCCTTCTCTTCCCAGGCTGAAAAGCCCTAACTTCCTCAGCCTGTCTTCGTACGGGAGGTGCTCCAGTCCCCTGATCATCCTTGTGGCCTCCTCTGGACTTGCTCCAGCAGCTCCATGTTCTTGCTGTGTTGGGGGCGCCAGAACTGCAGGTGAGGTCTCACGAGAGCAGAGTAGAGGGGCAGGATCACCTCCTTCGACCTGCTGGTCACATCCTTTTCATGCAGCCCAGCACATGGTTGGTTTCTAGGCTGTGAGTGCATGCTACTGGCTCATGTTCAGTTTCTTATCAACCTGCACCCGCAAGTCCTTTTTCTCAGGGCTGCTCTGAATCACTTCTGTGCCTGGGATTGCCCCGACCCTAGTGTAGGACCTTGCATTTTGCTTTGTTGAACTTTCATGAGGTTGGCATTGGCCGTCTCTTAAGCATGTCAAGGTCCCTCTCCATGATTCTGCCAGGCACATAGGTGAGACTGAGTGGTCTGTAGTTCCCTGGGTCTTCCATTTTCCCCTTCTTGAAAACAAGGGTTATATTTCCCTTTTCCCAGTCATCAAACCACTGTAGCTGGTGGCAGGTCACGCATGAGTTGTATGTGAGATAGTAGAAGACTTTAAACATAATAAAAGTATGTATCATTGTCAGAGCTAGTTTAAGGCAGGATCGTAGAACATCAAACCAGAGATCTGAAACCGTAGACAAAGTTTTTCCGATAGCAACATGAACCTGACATGAGATTATTTTACTGTTTCCATAACTTTGAAATTTAACTGACTGAATTCCTCTATTAAATGGTTTAGAAGTCTGAAGCAGGCACTTCTGTTCCACTTCAATAGTGCTTTTCTTTTCTTGAGCCATGCTATGACTGTGATTACAGGAATGTCTTCATCAAAGAAAATAAGTTAATATTATGTACATTGCCTATTTACTTAATTTTAGTGATTCTGCTGGGTTTACGTTTGCTGGTTTTAAAACCACATGGCAGTGTTTGATGTGTATTGAAGGCATCCTTTGGAGGATGACAGCAAAGCTACCTGGCTTTCCTTGGTTGAGACACCTTTTTATATGATTTTTGGTTCTAAATCAAGTTTCCAAGTGACTTTCAGAGAACAGTTATTTTGAGGCTTTTAACTGTTATCTTAATGTTGTTAGTTCTGGCCTGAGGAAGATGGGCAGCTCTGCAGCACTGCATTTGCTCACTAGGGAAATGAGTTGCTGCTGACAGCTTGTTGTCAGCAGAGAATCCTTATTCACCTGTTCTTAACTGCTGCTGAAAACTGTTGAGTTGCCTGAATAGTGCAGCCCTGTCCGTGGGAGCTGTACATGCCATTGGGTCTTGTGCTGTTTGTGATGGTGTTGAAAACTGCTCTTTCCGCACCAAGTCAAGCTGTTTTCATCACCAGAAAAAGGACGGTTGTCCTTTGCTGACAACAGGGCTTTGGATTGTTATCTGACTGTAGGTGGCCTCAAATGATGTCATTAGAGCCAAACTACTGTTTTTTACAGGTTTAAAATGCTTGAGTCTGCTGTTTTAGTGAAAGAATCAGTAATTGCTTTACTTTGCTTATTAAATTGCCAGTTACTAATAATGTGCACTTGGAACTTTTGAATGATTTATGAAGGAAATATTTATTGGGTTTATGTATCTATTAAGTGTGCTTTTGCATTTAGATGATAAACAGTGTTAACTGTGGTTCATTTTCTTCTATTTCCTTCTCCCTCCCCAATGGGCAGTGGGATTGAAAATGTCCTTTTTATATAAAGACAGAAGAAAAACTCCCCTGTGAAGTTCAGTTGGGGAATACAGTGGTTCAGAACAATGTGTGACCCATCTTGAATGCAGTCATTTTGTCTTTTGTGTTTTTGGAGTGATTTTTTTTTTTTGCAAGTTGCTGGAGTCCCAAAGCACTTTTTGATAAAGTAGGAGTTAACATCTTTCCCAAACATAATGAATTTAGGTATCAGCCCATCCAAAGCATCTAAGTGTGCTTTTAAATCCATTCCTATTCTGAGCATGTGCGTACGATCAAGGGCAGATGTATATCTGTGCTGATGTATATCTTCAGAAAAATATCTCTGTGCCAGTGAAACTGTGAAGAACTGTGAATTGGGAAGTTGCTATAAAAACATCACTAACACATAGGATGTGCTTTTAGAATTTCTTTGCCTTTAGTTTAGAAAGTCTTTATTCCAGAAGACATTTAGGGGGAAAGAAGAGTTTGTATTTGAAGGCACAGGTTTGGGTTGATATGATTGATTCTGTTTCCTTCTTTTAATGCATTAATCCATGGTGTGCTTTGTTTGTTTGGTTTTTTTTCTTCACTAGAAGCTTCCTTAGAAGGAAAAAGTAATGCTAATGCTAGCAGCAAACCCATTTTTCCACTATGTATGTGGCAAATTCTGGTGTACTATTTATATGTTTCACAGTTAAATCATTAAAAATAAACATTCTAATCCCCAAACAAGTACAAAGAATTGTATTCAAAAGACTAAAATGTCATTCTTCTGATTTTGTGTAGTAGACTATTTTCATTGAGCTTGAATAAGGGTTGGCATCAATAGAAATATGTTGATGCTCGGATTTTCTTGGGAGCATTTTAGAAAGGGAAACAGGCTTGAAATAGTTTGATCTTTCATGAAACTTGTTTTCATATTTGAAAGCCGGGAGTTTTAAAATAAAAAGCACAGTTTTCCACCACGTGCGAATTGACATGGTTGGACCTATGTAGTGGAATTTTCCAGTGGGAATATTGGGAGGCACATTTGTAGCTAGGATTTCAGTAGTGAGCACCAGGGCACCACATGTAAACGAGAGAAAGAGCAGCGAGGGTCCTCACACTGACTGAGGTTGCCTCTGATCTAAGGCTGAGTCAGTGGCAGCCCCCAGAGATAGCAGCTGTAGCCCCAGGTGTTAAATATGTGACAGCAGCTTGATCTATCGACCACTGTTAGAGGGAGCTTTGGCCTAAATGAAAATTCATGAAAAATTGATGAAGTCCCCAGATTATTTTTTTTCCCTTTTCCTTTTCCAGTGCTGTGCCAATGCAGCGAGGAGAGATTAAATGAGGTGTTGAATGCTTTAGTGGCAAGGAGGTTATGGTTCAGAGGTTGAGGGGGAAAGGGGAAGGAAAAAAAGAGCCATTTTCTACCTTACTTTCCTTTAAAAGAAAACATAAAGTGCTTCAGATTAGCTGGGGTTTGCTGCCATTTTAATAGAAAGCTCAGGAATATTCACAAATAAGATTATTTTCTCCATGGGTTGGCAAAAGGTAGGAGTGTGTGGGTTGGTGCTAATAGAAAACAGTGGAAGACTCTGAGTCATAATTCAATTGGAGAACCAGAAATAGATTGAATTTTGTAATGGCAATATAAATTTGGGCTTCCATCTTTCTGAGTCTGTTCTTGAACTGAAGTCATTTGGAGAAAGAAAAGGTCTTGCATTATTTATATGTCACAGATTGCTTGAATAGCAGGCTTTGGAACACTCTCCAAACATAATGATCCTGTTTATGCTAGATCTAAAACTGAATTATGTTTTTATCTGTAACAAGAGAGGCTAAGTACTACACCGAGTTTAGTGTGAAGAGTCACAGGTGTATTCCAAAGCAAGCATAAGCCAGATCTTTAAGATGGGAGACAGTAATTTTTCGAATAAAACAGATATATTTTAATATTCAGTGAGTAAAGGCTGAAAGGCATAAAATACAAGGTATGCAATCACCTCTGCATCATAATGCTAATGACTCTTTGCTGGAGCATGTGCAAAAGGCTGCAATATGGTCATAGTAACAGAGTTAATTTCATTTGAAATATTCAGGGTAAATACCACTTGTAAAATAGGATTAAAAAAAAGCACAATATCTGTGACTGTAAAATGGGTGGATGATATTTTTTCCTCTAGTTTCTGTGACATATGACTTAAAATGTAAAATTGTCATTAATTCTGTTACTAGTAATTTTGATATCTGTTTTGCTTTGGGGTTACTTTCACATGTGAAGAATACATCCTGTTCATTTACTTCTATCCCTCTTGTCCTTGCCCTTCTAAACAGAGTGTGAAAAGCTTCCTGTCTGAGCTGACAGTCTTTTGCTTTCTTCAAGACAGAAGTAATTATTGTAGAAATAGAAATACTGGAGACTGTGGTCCTCTGGATGGGCCATATCAGGATATTGAAAAGTATCATGCCTTTTCTTACTCTCCGTTTCTCTGAGAAGAAAGAAAACAAACCATGGCTTTTACCACAGCACACTTAATGGAAATAAAATTCCCCTCAAAGAAGAAAATCTGATTAGATGCAGAGAAAAGCAGATTTCACAAGATAGAGGAGATCACTTCTCACCTTCTCTGTACTTCTGAAGTTTGCCATAAGCAATTTCTGTGGATTAGACTGGAGCCATTGGGAGTACCATTGATAGAAACCATTGCATTATACAGCATTGCTATGTGGGACAGAATTTAATTCCTGCAGTCACTCTTAGAAATTAAAGCTGTTGTTAAATACCAGAGAGTGAAGCCACATCAGATAAATCAAGACCTGACTGATGTCTGATTGCAGTTTCCTTTTGAGTCATAAAAGTAGTTCTGATGATTTACTTTATTAGCTCAGCTTTTAGCTGAATATGTGTTTCTAGTGTTTCTAGAAACAGGAGTGTATCTCCTAGTGTTTACCACATTTCTCACAAACTGTTTAAAGACTGTGCTTCAGCATTGAGGCCTTCAACATGGACAAAACCAGTTCTTCCCCTCATCATCCAGTAGGTCCTAGACAGGTGACTGCATCATTACATCTTCATTTCTTATCTTTTGAGCTGCGCCTGGACATGCAGGTTTCAATGTTTAGTTCAAGGCTGAAGATGCCAATGTTTTCTCACACATAAGAGCTATCACAGGGATGGTAGATTCAAAGATATTTAACGTGATTTTAGTCATAATGTCAAGCTCTGCATTGTCTGTAGGCTTCTCCAGACCTCATTCTTGTTCTCCATTTTCTTTTTCTTCTTTTCATACTGTGCTCATCTTAAAACAGATGTTATTTTGGTAGGTGTTCACAGCACAATGAGCTCTAAAGAAAGATATGTAGGTTCATGTAAGATACGAAGGCCTAGGTACCAGAATAGTGTATATGAGTAGGGTATATCAGCCTAGCAAAAAGTTTCCTTAACAGCTGCAAATTAGTTCCACCATGTGAATTAATTCCTTCAAAACAGATTAGTATGTTATTGCAATATGCTCTCTTGCACTATGTAGTCATGCAGTCTAGTATCATCCCTAGCGTTCCTGTAGTAGAAATAATTTCTCACATCCAGAAATGTTTAGAGAAGCTTTGTGTGGGATCTCTAATTTATTCCTTAAATTCTTCTGCCCAGGACGTATCTTTTTTTCCCCATCTGAGAGAGAGCTTTCAGTGTAACCTTTTTAGAAGCTATTTGTAGTGTGCTCAATCTGATTCTGCTTCTAATAATTTCTTGTGCATTTCCTCATTTGATTTTTATCGGCTTCCTTCTTCCCCTTCCCTTTGATTTTATTTTTTTTAAATCAAATCCTGCTGTTCATATATCGTTGAATGCTCTACCTGATAAAATGTTGACAGCTAAGGAACTGCTGATGACTTTACAGAACCCTTGAAAAAGATCAGTTGCTGGCTGATCTGTTAGTGTGTGCGTTACCATGTACTGATGTGTTTGGTTGATGCTTATTTTTAGTTCACCTGGGAAATGAAGGAGAAGATAACACTGCATTTTTACAACTGTGCTCCCTTTGCTCAGGAATCTATAAGCACTCTGAAAGTTAATTGAAATACTAGTTATTGTTGGTTATTGTTGGCATATGTTTCAGACATGTACTATTCTGCAGATTCAGTTAGGCTTAAAAAAAGTGCTCATTTGAAGTGGTATTTCACACCATTCCTTTGCAAATGTTGCATCATCCCAATTCTATCGAAGTTCATTGCCGTGGTAAAGTAACAGTAATTATTAGGGTGAGATTGGTGGATGTTTTATATGTACATATATATATATATATGTATGTATATAGTTTTTTATTCTGATAATCAGTGTATTTGTTTGAGGACAACACAACCTTTTCCTTCTTCCTTTCCACCCCTCCCCTGTCTTTACTCAGATAAGTTCTTCCCCCTGTTCCTGTTCTTAAAGGACTGAAATCTAATCATATATTTGGTCATATTTCCATTTGAAATGTTCCCACAGATGTCATACTTTGAATAAGTTTCTTATACTTGGAATTTATGCAGAAAATGAAGTAGTGGTTTTGTTCCACACCTCTGCATGAGTTTTTCAAGTGGGAGTGATTTGAATGTATACTGACACTCCAGAAATTGCCTCATGTTGGAGAAGGAAGGCATACACAGACTCTTTCTGCTGTCTCATAGATCTCTCTGCCACTGTACAAAGGGATGTAGAGATGTAGAGAGCTGAGAGCCTTAGGTTGCTGAGTCCAATGTATTCTACACAGCTGTATTTTATAGTTCCATTCAGAAACTTTTCAAGCTGCACTTTGAAAAGCAGTTTGATTGCTTTCCCTTTCATTCCTGTTTCTCTTGGAAGCCTGTTTTGGAACTTACATCTTCCAGTGGTGAGAAGAATAATTCTAACGTTTCCAAGGTAAATATAAACATGCTTTATTTATGTTTATTCTTGTGATCTCATTTTTCTTTAGCTGTTTTCTCTCCTTTTTATTAATAGACCACAGTGCTATCACTTCTCATCTGTGCTTTTGCTAAATTAAACAAGAAAAGCTTGTGTTCTCTTGGAAAGTATGTTAGATCCTAGTAGTTATTCACCTGTTCTAGTATGCATATGTTTTCTGAGACCTGGGTGGGTAGATGGTATATAATATTTTGACACTTGCATGCTGTGCATTATGAACTAATGTTAATGAGTACTTTCCCTGGTCCCTTATCTATCAGTCCTCTGATCATATTTAACTTTTCCTAAGCATTTGGTAGCTCATAGTCATTCCATGGTAATCTAATGCAGATCTTTCTCTTCCTGTGTAATTTGTAACAGATGAGCTTCTACTTTGTGATAAAATTCCCTTTGATGAGCTCAGAAACATATGACCTTGCACTTGCTATTATTCCACTTCATCTAGTGTCTCCTTCACTAGTCTTCAGTGGCATCCAGTTCTTCCTGTTTAGTGTGGTACTCTTGTTGGGTCCTGCTGGGTTTGTTGCCTAATCTTGTGTGCCAAAGTAGAAGGTGGCCTTGATGTTCAAAACTGGCAATTTCTTCATCCACCTGCATCTTGCTGGAGGACTTTGCTTCTTCTGATTTGACTTGAAACCTGCCTCTTTCTCACCTTTTATGCAAAATCAATTGATAAAACAAATGGGAAAGCGACCAGTTTCTGTCAGCTTATGAACAGAATACCAGCTCAGGAAGGTTGAGTCATACGAACATTGCTCATGGGAAGGAGGTAATGTCACTGACTCTCATTAGCTTCTGTTACAATCTCAAAACACCAATGCGTACATGAGAATCTGAGGAAAAATATCCCCTGCTTAAGTGGATAAGGCAAGTAGCAGTCTTGCAAAAGATGGGTTAATCTTTTGAGTTATTTTTTAGATCATAATGTATGCAAAAAGTTCTCCATCTGCTCCATATGTACATACACACAAGTATAATTTAGAAGAAGGTAGGCGTGGAAAAGGAACAAAAGAATTCCTTCCAGTCCTTCGACTTCAACTTTTGGAATTAATTATTCAGTGCTATCCCTGAAGTTGTCAGAAAATAGGATGATCACTTTGTATTTTAGCAAAGATGGTTATTAAATGGAACTAGGTGTAGTTAGAATATAAGAACTCCTGAGTTTTGTCCAGAAAAGCACTACTGAGATAGTTAGATAAAGTGTTTTGGTTTTATTTCACATGGAAAAAAAAATCAGTGTCATTAGGAGAGCTTTCAATTTATTTCAGTGATATATGCAAATTCTTCACAAGTTTTACATGCATATATAGCCTTTGGAATGCACAGATTATCAGCTGTAAATATGAAGAAACATTTTGGTTGCAATGTGGTCACATTCTTGCAATATGGTCAAGTTCTTTTGAGAATTATACATTTTTATTGTTTCCTAGTTTTGAAAGCTGGAACTGTAAAGTTGGTTTTCAGGACACATTTCCTCTTTTACACTGGAGGCAGTGCCAAAATGCACTACTGGATCACACCAGTTGGTCAACCTAGTGCAGTGATCTATCTTTGTGACAAAACAGGCGCTGGGATTTAAGCCTCATGCTCCACATGCTAAAGATACAGATGCTGCAGTACCCATAGATTCAATTAGCATATATACAATTCTTACTTTACAGTAGAAGCAACTTAATTATCTGATTCAAAACTGTAATTTCCACTCCTAGAAATGCATGCCTAATAGTCAGTGGTGGCAATACTGAAAATCAGTCATCTTGGAGATTCAGAGCCATCTGTTTGAAGTCATGTGTCACGTTGATTACAGAACCCCAACCAGAAGCCCAAACTTCTGATTGGTAGTATGATATTTAAGAATATGAGGGATATTCGATTTTATTTGTGTCTCTCCCTACTATAAGCAAACCAAATGACTTTATTAATGCTGTTCAGATTGTGTTCCCATTGAGCAACATCTGATTCTGAATGTATTAGTTCTTGTAAATAATGGACTTTTTAATAGATCTTATATGCATTATGTAAACTTTGATCCTATCAATCTCATTGAGCAATGTGAAAACATCCTACCCCTGAAAGCACCTAATATAAATAGACTTTTCAGAAGGTGGACCACAGGGAAATAGATTTCAGCAATCCAAACAAAAAGGTTTCCTTTGTCTCTGAGAAATTGACATCTTACAAAAGCAATACAAAAAGCAAAACAACCCATAGAAATAATCATCCCCAAACAAATAAGTCCTGCCAACAACACCCATCTCTCACCCACCCAAGAAAAAAGCAAGCAAGAAGGCCCACCAAGAAACCAGAGGGTGGTGACACAGTTTGATCTGCGGGTTGTTTGAGAATTACTTCTTTACCTACTAGTGTCATAGGTCTAAATGATATTTCCACTGAAGCCCGTGCTTTTACGTTTGTTGTGAATTTGGCAACGGGGATTCTAGGAAAGAGCCCTGGCTTTTTTAATCTGAGTTTTCTTATCAAATAACTTGGTCAGATTGTAAGGATTTGTTTTCACTCGCTAGAATAAAAGCTTGTCTTTTGAGTATTCTTTATATAATTCACTTGCTAATTTTGCCATTCATCAAAATATTTTGATTGGTTCTCATAAATACACTGTGCATATGTGCAGATCTAGGCTTATATGTCACTTTTCTCATTATACACCTGTATACTGAACAAATGAGAACTTGGTTTCTGTTGTATCAAACCCTTTTCACAGTTGTTTTATTCCAGTGCTGCAGATGTGCTTAAAGGTAGTTTAATAATACTAATTTTCATCTCCCTTGGAAATAATTTCACTTTTGCAGAATGGTTCATTATGAGGAATAGGTGTAAAAAGTGTAAGTTAAGAGCTATGAGGAAGGAACAGTTTTATATCAGCATGTCATCACCTTCCTATCAGTGACATAAAGAACCAGTGAACAAACAGGATTTAGCGTGCAATGTATATATTAATAATATGAAATACATATACTCTATAAACACATATCTTTTAAGAAGTAGGCTCCATCATTTGTGCACAGTAAAATTCCCAAGTAATAGACGATGTAGGGGTTTAATGTCATCTGTCGCTGTCTGTGCTTCAAAGAAGCTTCTTTGTCGTGTACACAGTGTGTGCAACACAACTGCAGTATGAGATGTATGTATT